>JAKSZP010009704.1:0-66384 GCA_022478985.1 Massospora cicadina
AGAAATCCAGAAAACCACCCCCAGAGAGACATGCTTGCTATGACCTCAACCATTACTAGAATCGAATACCTAGATGCGTTGGACATCCCCTAAGATTTAACCACACATAAGACAGTGTGGAGAATGACGCATTACCCACTCCTACAGCAGAGGGTAAGATCCAACGCTTGACGCTGTCTAAGAAGGACCTATAGGATGGCGGACTGCTCCAATTCCCTCCACGCAACCTGCGCAGTATGTGGAGGGGAGGGCTCCCTACATCACCGCCTAGAAACATTCCCCCCAACCAAAGCCATATGGCAGGAAGTCGCGCGCCTGCTTAAGATCCAAAACGAGCTTGAATTTTCTACATACAAGAGCCTCCTCACGCTCCAGATCAAATTACCAATCCCATCTACCCTCCGCTCCCTAATGATACCCATTGCAATGTGGACAATCCACACCATTGCCTTAGATGCGTTCAGGGCATGGTCCCAACCATCCATGGGGTTATCAACAGGTTCCACGTCCACTTACTGGAGAACTTCCAAGCCTGGCTCTATGGATATATGAGGCCAAGGCAACAGGCGCTAATAGAATTGTGGTTCCTACTCTGGTTCCTCCACACAGAGCCCTTCCTTCACACCTGCTCCATAGCGGGGGAAACCCCCTCAGAGTAGCGCACCAACCCCCCCATACCTGGAAGTCCCGCTGGCAACAGGGGTAACCTGAGTACCCTGGGGTGCCCAATTTTATCTATCTTCGTTTTCCACACATACTTGGTACTGCCCATCCCCTGGTTGGCTTGCCTCAGTTAAATAAAAAAGGAGTGTTGTCAACACCATACCATCCTGAGACTAATGGTATGGTAGAGCGAGCGAATGGCACTTTGGTCGGCATTTTACACAAAAACACAGCCTTAGAGCCTTTGCAATGGGAAACTTCAACTAGTGCTACCATGTTTGCATACAATCTTGGACACCACAGCAGCACAGGCCACTTTCCATTTGACTTCTATATGGTAGACAGCCCGCTCTGACTCCATTATTATATTCAGTACTCAGTTTAACCAATACAATTAACCTGAATAATTATGGTGAGCAACTAGTGAAGACCCTAATCAAGTTGCAATATGAAGCTTATCAAAATGTGATTGGTTAAAAATTATTCAGAAGAGCTATGATTACACTAAAAGAGCTATAGTGACTAAGTTCAAGAAAAGGAAATTTAGTAGTATATTGTGACACTCACAGCCCAGGCCGCGCGCACAAGCTAGCCTCGCTTTGGAAAGGTCCATTTATTATATTGGAGAAATCATCCGAAGATGTATATACCATTAAGGATCAAGGCAGCTGGATTGTGAATCGAGTACATGCTAAGTTCCTACATCCATATCATAAAGAATAATAATACAAAAAGAAAAAAATAAGAAAAAAAATTAATTAATTAATAAAATGGATATAATAAATATAAATGTTTAATAATAATAAAAAATAAATGAAAACCTTAAAGTTTAATTCATAGATTTGATGCCTCGCTGGCATTGGAACTAGGTACCCCTTCTTTGGTAGGAGGAGGAGTGTGCAATCAAACCAGAGAAGCCTGAAGCGGAATCAGAGAGATGCAAATTTCATAAAAGTCCTGACTATCTAGACCCTGTCAGAGATGTGCCAAGCCCAAAAAAGCTCAGCACCAGGCACGCTGGCCCTGTCAGCTTAGTAAAGGCCATTGAACTAAAGGGAAAGACCATTGGAAGGGACTTTGAAATAGTCGAGAAAGGTTTGAATCAGGAGTAAATGATGCAGAAAAAAAATACAATTGGCAAGAAGGCTCTCAAGGCAGGGGTAAACCAGGGGGAGGAACACAATCACGCAAAACATTTGCAAATGAGCCTCATCTAATACCCTGCACATGTTGGGCACAGTATCAGTGGGGAGCGAGGAAGGAGGGAAGAAAATGCACGCACTCAAAAGAGCCATATGGGGGACATACTTCTCAGGAAGCCCCCTTGCTAAGCTTTTTCAAAGGGCTTAGTATAACACCAGGATGCGCCGATCCCTAAAATATGAGTCTTGAGGCTCAATGAGATGTAAAAATTGGTATAAACTGAAGCGGGTTTGCACCAAAGCCTAGCAACTGAGTTAGCAAAAATAAGTGCCTGGTTGGCCTCAAAAATATTGTATGCAGCAACCTCAGGACTGGTAGCAAGTGTGGATGACAAGTAGGCATTTACAAGCTCCAACATTGAATCAAGCTCAAGATTTAATGAAGCCACAAAGACCGCTCATAAAGAGGAAGCAATATTTTTGGAAGTGAAGATGCTAAAAAGGGAAAACAAGAAGTCTGGAAGAAGATCCCCATCTGAAGCGAATTGATGTCAGATCAGGGTTTCTTGGGACTGAATGTCTGTAGAAGGCCGAAGAGATAAAGAATAAGTTGAAAGGGGATCCCGCTTGACCCATTGGGATGTTTGAATGACAGTACTTGAAGCCATGGGGCTTGTTCAGGTTCATCGACTGGTGTTATTGCAGTGGGATGTAAAGCTGAACTCTCTAGTACCATGGAAGCGTAGCTGTTCAATCCAGCCTGGGGGAATCATGGCCAACACGCCTGAGTTGACAATAGCGCGCTGCATGGACTTGCTTAGCATTAAGAAGTCTTATATGTCCAAGGCGGAAAGGCTATTGAGATAACATTTGTACTTTGATGAACGCGAAAAGTTAGACATTGTGACCCAGGAATAAAGGGTACCCGCCACTTATATCCAGTCAAGGCGGGGGAAGTGTTGAGTAATTGACTGGAGCTAATTGTCAGATATTTGATAGAGACATAATAATGTTAACATGCTTAATTTATTATGGATAATATCAGATATCAGTGATTATGGATCAGGTATATTATAAACTTAAGTAAAGCTTAGGATCTGCGGCCTAGCAATTTCAATTAATACTATTCGATTATGATGACACAGGATCAAGGTCTTTGTTGGTTAGGTCGGACTTAACATTAAGTTTTGACTTAATGACTTGGGCACATGGGCTTTGTTAATCTATGTCAAAATTAGTCTTTAATGTTGGCCAAGTTTTTGATCAAATTAATTACTAATTAGTGATACAAATAGCCTTAGTATGTGCTGTAAGTCTTGGGGACCAGCCTTTGAAGCTGGATAGGGCTCAGCACTAGTTCTGGTTAAAGAGGGGGTCCAAGGCTCCTGTGGACCCTCTGTCACAGTTGGGTGACCTTGCCCACGTGATAGACGAGCGCTCAGTGACAGCTTTTCTCCCCAAAGCTTCCTCATTCCCTCCACTTCCCTCCTCTTCAATCCTGGTAGGATTAGTAGAGGAGGTCTGTAGGGAGGTGGTGCACATTAGGGGGCTTGAGGAAGGGGTCTGGAGGCCACCCACTCCCCAGGCCATCTATGGGAAAAAACTGGGAAAATTGCAAATTCCAGTGTCAGAGGCCAGCCAGTAAATTCTGGACTGGGGAGGCTGGTTCAGGTCGGCTGGGTTCAAGAGTCAGATCAGAATATGGCTCATATTGGAAACCTGGGTGTGAACAGCTCAGATCATCAGGTCTAACATTCCGAGGCAGTTCTAGGAGGTTCAGATCATGTGAGTGGGCCAATTGCGGGATTGGCCCAAATTGCATCAAATCAGAACCATCGACCCTTGCTTTCCATGATGAATCTGGAAGCCTAAGCTGTGCAAATCGGCCAAGTTAATTCATCAAAACCCAGATCAGCAGCATCAATTTAGCTAGGTTGCAAGAAGTTGGGAAAATTTGCAAAAATTTTCCAAGATTCTGCCAGAATGGGAGTCACTTTTCACCCCCCCCTCCAAGTCAGCCAACTGAATTCCCTCCACATTCCCTGAACAGCTAATCCCCTGACTCCTCCTTATACCTATTGAACCATTTAAAAGGCATCTGGCCCCACCAAGGGCGTTGTCAGTTCATTCTTTTTAGCCTTTTTAAAAAATAAATACATGTATCCGCCCCACTTGCCGCGGACTCCACTCATTGCTAACACAGTTCTTAAATCATTATTCCATCATCTGATCTAACAAGATGTGCCGTTGCCCAGATCTTTTTCCTGATGTTTGCAGACTGGATTATCCAGTAGCTTAATCCTGCCACGCGGCAGCGGATTGCCAATGCAATCAACTAGCCTGCCCCCAAAGATGAGCCCACTGTTCCGTTCATTCCATCGTGTCTATTAAATGGAGACCATTCCATTTATTTGGACGATGAGTCCACCAAGTTTTCTCCCCAGGGAGAGCAATCTCAAGGCGTCCCTGGCCCACCACGTGTAGTTCATCTCCATTTGCTGCCCCCGCCTCTATGGGTTCAGCTCACCAGCAGGACTCTGAGGGTCCCTGTTTGGGGAGACTCAGTTCCAGCCCCTCCTATGGGGTTTTTCTCACTTCCACCCACATTTCTAACAATGGGGTGGTCCCCAAACTGCCTCCCATGGGCGCGCAAGCCTCTCCCTCAGGTTCTGAAGGCCAGCAACCGCGCCCCTTAGAGGAGTCGTCATCCTCCCTGCCTCTCCCACCTGTGGGGGTTGCCCCCATAATACTTGCGGTTGCCCCAAAGCAACCATCTGGTTTGCCTTGGGGGCCTTCAGTACATTATTGAATGTTTGCTTCCCTCATGTGACATGTAGATCCCCACTTCTTTTAGTTGCTCGGACCACTATGCCTCTAGCATTCTGGGCCCTCCACTGGGTGCTCGCGCACCCTGACTGGGAGCCCAGTCTAGTTCTTCTTAGCCATATCCATGACATGTGCTTCCAATTGCTTTTGAAAGAGAATTGGTTCAGCTTACTGCAGATGCATCTGAAATGCTATCTTGATAATGTTGACAAATTTACACCAACCCTGAGGCTGTGCAAGATGCCCTGAGTTGAAGTATTTGTAGACCTTCAAACGAACATTTACATGTTCCTTTGGACAAGTGCCATTGAAAATGAGACGTCATGGGTAAAATGTGATGAACATTGAACCCTATAAATTATCTCCAAGTTGATGCCAATAAAAAACATTCAACTATTACCATTAGTTTATAGTTTAACTTATAAACTTTTTGTGTTTAATACTTTACTTTGTATTAGTTGATAAATTACTTGGGATCATTAAGATCAGGGCAGCGTGCCATTGTCCAAGTAATGACAGGGAATACGAATTTAAAAACTACCAAGGAGTTATATCTTAACTTATAGTCACCATCTGGTCTATTGTCATCATACAATAGACGGCCAAAACTCCACCATACCACAGAAGAAGAACCAACTATCTGAAAAAGGCCAAAATTCAACAGGGAGCATCCTTGGCATAAGTCACTGGTGCTCCCAAAAGGGGTTAATTGATTGGGTCAGCGTCAGATGGTTATTCCCCATAGCCTAATTGATGTTTTGTCATCCTTGGCATTTAGTTGCTGGTGTCAAATATGATTTAAATAAATTATTAAATATTGATGGGGTTAATCCCCAATACTTTAGATTGGGCTTACCCCAAGTTAATGGGGAGCCCAATCTGACATCCTCCCATAGGCATGTCATGACTCCTAGTAGGGGCTTTCCCCAATTAACCTCTTGCGCTATAATGATGTCTATATACGTTGCTGGTAATTTGCTTATAAACTGCTAATGATATGCTATGCACATCTACTGAATTTGCTGCACTGCTGTACTACTTGCTTAAACAGAACAGTGTAGTGCAGGATTAGTTCCATTACAATGAACTGCAATTTTATAAAGTTATGTTAGTTTTATAGTGATACATTAAACTACAACCTAGCTGGTATAGTAAATTTGTTGTTATTTTTATTAAGCATTATTTTAATCAGATCCCTAAAATTAAAGTGAGAGGGAAGGTAGTGATATTATCTGACCTCTTTCAAAAATAAGTGATCAATGATAATTGAGGATGAGGAGACTGATAGTGAATGTAGCAATATTGTTTTTTTTAAACTTTTCTTTCTCGTTGAAATTACCTTTGCAACCTATTCAATTCAAGACTGAATCTAGTTTGATGATCTCACAGAGGAGATTAGTCTGCGCCCATGTCAGGGAGCAGTTGGGCAAGTAAGGTAAGAGGAGCAGGTGGAAGGCCTGTAGCCTCCAACGTTCGAAAACGCCCTGGAGAAACTGGTGGAATAGACAAAAATTTTAAAAAACTGGCGGTCACTATTTCCCCAAAGATACTCACATGGCAAGCATGATGCAACCAGTACATCAACACGCCACACTTTCAGCCACTTTTGTCAGAGATCGGAGTCCGCGTGTTTCTGGACATCCAACAAACGGTCTTATGAGAAAAATTTTGTGAAGATGTGCACACAATTTTCCTGACCGCGGTGTACGTTGCACCTCACTCCATGTCATGTGGTTGGCTGGACCTAGGTTTCAAAAGCAAAGAGTAAGCAGACGAGGATGTGGCAGTGCGCGTAGTGGTTGACCTCCCCAAAGGGCAATGGGTCATCAAAACCAAATGCACTAGATGGACAAAATCAAACCAAATTTTCCTCACGTTTGACTTTTTGCCTACTACAGTAAAACGTGACATTTTGGAGCAACACCTGAAAGATGTTCTCGCCATATATGGCGAAATTCAATCTTTTGAAATGCAACGCTTCATGCTGATGCCACACCTATGCACCGGCAAAGCCATTGCAGTCCTGACCCCAACTGAGGAGATCGCAAAGGACCTAACCCAGATCCTGCACTCCACTTTTATTGCTATTGCAGGGCATAACACCCACCCATTCTGGGTGACCGTGGACAGCGCGCCCCCAATTTGCACCCACTGTGATGCGTTCAGCCATAAGGCACATGCATGCCCCACCAAGGAGGGCGTCACATTCCAAGAGCACCCCTTGGTGGTCATGGTCAGCGGAGAGGCGCACTACAAACCAACTGCAAGCACCAAAGAGGTTTTCCCATGGGGGCACAAGGCTGCTACCTAATGGTAAAGCCTATCTCCCCGCAAGAGTGGAAGAAGGCTAAGCAGGCCCACAGGGCTGCAGCCAAGGAAGCGGCCAAAGCCACCACCGCTATCCTACACTCACAATGCCAGGAGGACATGGAAACCTTTGCAGCGGAAGCAACTTGGGAATCCATCAACTAATCAGATTGGGAAGCCCATTCTGAGTGGGCCACTCAATCTGAGGATCCGATGGGGGATTCAATCTCACCCAATTCATTGCACCTAAGCTCTGGTCAAACTGCCTTGGGACCCATCCCAACTGAAAATTTTTTTTGACCTGCTCAACGGTGCACCAAACTCATCCGCACCACAAAAAATTTGTCCGACGGCGAGAAAACAAAAAGCAAAGGCTAAAGCCAACGCAACTCTTTCTGCAAAAATTAACAAAAACCCCAATAGCGTTGCTGCTAACACCCACACTGCTGTGAAGGCCCATGAGGATCTAGAGGAGGCTGGTGGGCCCAGGTGCCCATCCCCTCACACCTAAGGTGCAATGGGGGAAACCTTCACTTTGGGGATGCTGAATATCACTGGACTCAAGGCCTCCCCGTCATGGGCTAGAAAACTGAGTTTTTTACAACACAATTTACCCGTGGATATCCTGGCCATCCAGGAGTCCCACTGTCCACGAGGTTCTGAGGAGGCTTGGAAAACAATGCTCCTCCCATCCCTATCCTTTTGGTCAAAGCACTGTGGGGTGCTAATTCAGAAAAATAATTTTTTCAAATTCATATCCTCAGAAACATTCCTAAATGGCCAAGTGCTCGTTGTCACCTTCTTGTGGGCTGACGTAGTGCATGCAATCGTCAACATCTATGCCCAAATGGTGCACACGAGCGTTGGGAATTTTTCTCATTGGTCAAATCCCTCCCGCTACCCCCAGACTCTTTCCTAGTCGGCGACATGAACTGTTGGCTAAACACACCAACGGACTGGTGGCCTTCCTCACCCCACACCCCCCAGGGTCACGTAGAACTGCGTGTTCTAAAGGCCACCCTCAGGTTAATGGATGCGCTGCTGCAACATGCCCCACTGCTCAAAAACATGATGCGTCCCCACGTCCACAACAGCCAACTAAGATCCATGATCCACATCGACCTTATCCTAACACCGGCGAAATTCCAGCCCCATATCTCCCACTTCAAAACAACAAAAATGGAATTGTCTGACCATTGACTGGTCTCACTAACCTACCACCTACCTGTCACAGCTGCTAAGGCCCCACATTGGTGCAAAATCCGCCCCTCCAAGCTCGCGTTAGCCAGGATTTTTTTTTATGTGGGTGAAAGCGGCAACTTTGGCAAAAAAAGTTTGTTGCACCATTTTGTGCGGACCCCATTTCTACATGGGCAACTTTCAAAGATGACACCATCCGCCACTCTTGCTATCTCTCCTCCAGACGCTCATGAGCCACATCTGTGGTCATTTCGCGTGATCTGGCAGAGTTGGCACACCTGGAGTCCAGCATCCCAGCTACAGGATACAGCTCTGCATGGGGCCAGAAGTGGGCGGAGGCAGCCGCACACCTCAACACACTCAAAAGGCAACACAAACACCGGGTTTATGTTCAGTACAGGGCCATACCCTTCACAAAAGGTGATAAGTGCACCACATATTTCTTTAAAATTTTTTTTTTTTTTTGCACTATGCCAGAGCGTGGCCTGCACACAGGTGCAAAGATTGGATGATTCCATTGCGGATACACCAGTCAAAGTGGCAATCAAAACACAAAAGTATTACTCTGAGTTGTACCAATCTGATCTAATTTAGCCAGCCAAAGTGGTGGAATTTCTCAACCAATCCCACATCTGCACCATTTTCTGATACCCGGAAATAATAGATTTGATTACTCTGACTGAATTATGGACAGCCATTCACAGTGCGCAAACCAAAAATGCCCAGGCCCAGATGGCATTCCATATGAGTTCTACAAACGTATTTCAAATATATATCTCCACTTCTGCTTGCCTCACTTAACCAAAGCCTGTTGGAAATGCGCCTCCTACCAGGAGGACATGAGGCCTTTACTGTCACACTCTTCAAGAAAGGGGATAAGCTAGACTTAGCCAACTGGCGCACATTTCTCTAACAAACACAGACACTAAAATTTTAACAAAAATCATGGCTAACCATTTAGGGACTGTAGCGTCTGCCACCATCTCCCCAGAACAATTTGGTTTCATACCCAGGAGGTTGATTTGGGATAACGTGCACTCTGTGGCTAATGTATGTCAATCTACAGCCTCTGGGGCACTTGTATTCTTGGACCAACAAAAGGCCTATGATAGAGTAAACTGGGAATACCTAAGGTCTGCCTCCATCAATTCCGCCTACCCCCTCACTTCATCATATGGGTGATGCTACTCACGGAATCTGCAACAATGTCAGTACGTGACCCTGGCTTCCTAACGGAAGTAGTCCGCCCTCAAAGGGGCTTATGAAAAGGGGACCCCCTCAGCTCACTCTTATACAACTTCAGCCTTGACCCACTACTGCGAAATGTGAATGCCCAACTCACCGGGGTCCATGTGCCAGGCCAAGCCCTAGTCAAGATAATGGCGTTCGCAGATGATTGTGTGGTTGGGGTGTCTAATAATCAAGATGCACGCGCGCTTGAAGCTCTCATCCAGGAGTATTCCCGGGTAAGCAACGCGGCACTGAACGCTTCCAAAACTGAAATCATCCTCCTTGGTCAGTTTCAGAACTGCTGGACCCCAGCAATTAGTTCACAACCTGGCCCATCTGCTCGCCAACGTCCACGCCTTACTAACTCAACACACACCGCTCCACTGGTGCTCCCCTTCGTGCCATGCCCTACCATAGGACTGGTGCGCCATCTGGGCGTGTGGATGGAGGCAGGCGGATACGCATCAGCAAAAATGGAGTGCCATATTATGGACAACGTGATTAAGCGAATCGCCTCTCTCAGAGCCCACCCTACTTCCCTTACTGGCAGGGTTGTTTTAGCCAACTCTATGCTCCTCTCCAAAGTCTAGTTTGAAGCCCACGCCATCCAGTTCTCACCCAAACTTCTTCAAATCCTTGTATGCCTTGCTGCAAGGATGGCTTTGGTCAGGCTGCCCTCCACCAGTATGGCTAGAGGTCATGTTTGGCCCTCATCATCATGGTGGCATGGGCCTGCTTGACTTCAAAGCCCATGCTGCCAAAATCCTGGGCACCTGGATTGCAGCTGTCACCGCCCCTACACTCCCCTCCCAACACTAGTCCCATACAGCCCGCTCCAACTTCTCCCGCGCCTTGATCCTCAACAATTCATCAAACCCCCACTCCCTGATGAAATACCTCACATCACACACATTGGCTACAGGTCCTCACAGGATCAAAACCCAATTAAAATAAATCCTACTCTCCATGCAGAGCGCTGAGTGGAGAATTCATATTAGCGGACATACAACCCAAAGAGGCCGCCCCTCTCCTCAGTTCACACAAGAGGTACAGGGGCTACCCATCCATGATAGTGTGATCCCCATTCGGCCCCATGTCCTATTCAGGGTGGACTACCTGGACATGATGGACATCCCTTACTCCATTGAGACCCAAAAAACTATCTGGAAATATGTACACCATCCTCTGTTGCAGCCTCAAGTCCGCTCCCATGTGTGGTGCTGCCTGAGGTGGGTGTATTGTACAGCTGAGTGCTCTAACGCTTTACACTCATCCTGTGTTGTGTGTGGCCAGTATGGAACGCTGTTCCACTGCCTGGAGAAGTGCCCTACCTCTAAAGTGATATGGCGTGAAGTTCAATGTCTGCTCGGCCAGGATCAAATGCATCCCTTCAGTCTGTCAAGAGATATGTTTGCTCTATCAATGGCCCCTCTCTTCCACCCTCCCTCCATGCTTTGGTGGTTGCAATCGCCATGTGGACCATCCACACGATTGTCTTAGATGCCATCGCAGGCTCCACCCCCTTCCTTCCAGAAGCTGTCCACAGATTCCGGTCTCATTTGGTGGACCACTTTCAAGTGTGGATGTTTGGATACCTCCCACCATGTTGCCAACAGCTGGTCTCCTCCTGGTTCCCAGTCTGGTTCATCAAATCAGACCCCTTCCTCCACACGTGCTCAATAGTGGCTATGGCCCCTTTGCACGTCCCCTCTCCCCTCCCCATAAGTGGCGTTCCCACTGGCAACAAGAGATAGCATCACATCTCTGGGGTGCCTTCCCTGGTACTAAGTTTTGTCTCTTCTGAGTCATATTCAGAAGTGTCCATCCCATGGTCAGCCTTCCCCACAATAAATTAAATATTGTTTTTTTATTTTGGAAAAATTCTAGAATGTTAGATGAAGAAGAAGAAACTGAAGATATTGATGTGGTTTTACCTGTGAAAAATGAACTTAAATGTGAGTGGGTATGGAAAGATGAACTAAATAATAATAAATTATGGCAGGGGGTGAAAGGCGAGTTGGTAGGGCATACAGCTACCAACCTGAAGGTTGCGGGTTCGATTCCCGCCCTTCACACATCGATCGGGGTGCCAGCTGAAGGAAACTATTGGCGGTTAGTAGGTATAATAACATGAAAACCTTACTCATGACGTAACCAGAAAAATCCGAGTCCCAATCCGGAGGTGAAAAAACTTTCTATGACAGAGTTGACCCTGCTCAGGTTTCATATTGATACTTTCTTTCTCTATTTCGGTAATGTCTGTCCCCTGGTCAGCTTGCCTCGAATAAATAAAACAAAATAAAATAATAAATTATGGCATTTTTTTAAGATTACCAGTATAGAGAAATCAACACTTGAATCTATAAAAGACAAAATGATGCACCGTTACAAATAGTCATTGCTATATTGAAGGAAGGTTTATGGGGAATTTTAGTAATGGAAACCAACCATTATAAAAGCAGGTTATGGGTGATAAAGCTTGTAAAGTAATTTTTTTAAAACAAATGGAGAGAAACTTATGTAGATGAATTGAAAGCATATTTTGCTTTATGCATTTTGATAACTCTGGTCAAAAAGACTGTACCTTCCTGCTGGTCAAAATGACAAATAAATCAGAAATCAATATATTGAGAAAAAATGGCGGTGTGTTGATTTACTCAATTGACTCAATTATTAAATTTTCCAAATAATGAAGGGTTGATACAAATGATCACCTGAATAGGATTAGGAATATTATCAATTATTTAAATAAAAAATCTGAGCTTATGTACATACCCAAACAAGATTTATCAATTGGTGAGTCACTATTGAAATATAAGGGTCAGTTATCCTACAAACAGTTCAACCCTTCAAAAAGAGTCATTTTGGTTTAAAATTTTACAAATTATATGTGTCAAAATTGGGATACTGCAAAAAATTTAAAATATATACAGGACAAGATGAGTTAGTAAATTCAGACAACAGTGCATTGGAAATTGTCATATTGACTTTATCTTCACCAATAGCTGGTTATGGACATAATCTTTATTTAGATAATTGGTATTACTCACCTAAAGTCTATCAAAAATTATATGCTAACAAAATATATACTGTCAGAAAAGTCCAATGTAATAGAAAGAATATGCCATCAGAGCTCACAGCAATAAGATTGAAAATATTTTAAGTTTTAAGATCTTGCAATGAAATTTTAGCTGTAAAATGAAAGGATAAAAAAGATATCTATTTACTATCTACAAAACATGCAGAAGCTGAAATGATCAAGACAGGGAAAAGCATATGGGGAAAGATAAAGATCAAAAACAAACTTTTCTAAACCTAATGTAATTTTGGACTACAACAATGATATGGGTGGCGTGAACTTGCGGGGTAATTACTTATCTTCCTTCCCTATGATGCAGAAATTTTATAAAAGCCACAAGAAAACATTTTTTATATAATGGACATGGCTCTTTTTAATGCTTTTGTTCTATTTTGAAACTTATATCCCATACTGAACACCAGGAACTATTTAATTTTAAAATTTTGACTTGACATTACAGAAATCATTTACAAAATGTAAATATTTTTGAATATGGAACACATGGAAGGACGTCTGCAGGTGATATACAATTGCATCTGTAGGCAAAGCAGTGGGCACATTTTCATAAAAAATTTCACCTACAAAAAATAAAGAAAACCACCAGCAAAGATGCAAGGTGTGTGCAAAGAAAATAAGTGCCTGAAACTATCTTGGGTGAAAGAAGTGCCTTGTTCCATTGCACCTTTCTTATTGGTTTAGAGTTTACCACACTCAATAAAATTAATAATAAAGAAATTTAAAATTTTTAATTTTTAATATGTATATTAAATAGTACAACTATATGCATTTTATACACATGATCTGCTCAAAGCTTTAATAGAAATCATTCAAAGTAAAAACTCATTTGGAGTTTCTTTAGGTGAGATGGTAACATGCTTCTGCTAATTAATTTATAGTGCAAGAGGTTAAGGAAAGAATTCCACCACTGGAACATGACAGTGACATCCAATTTTCTAGGATAAACTTTAGCTTTAGCTTATAGAATAAGTTGTAGCCTAGATAGTTCCTTTTTACTTTTGATTAAAAGATGCAAGGTATTTTTACATAACTTTTTTATCACAGAAAACAGTCCCTAGAGTCCAATAGTCATTCATCTGAGTGATATCTTCCTAGGATTCATTTCTTTTAGCATCCCACATCTTCTTTTTAGCTAGTGCTTGTTATTGTGGCAAAGTATAATCTACTTTAATCACTTTAATGTAAAAAAGTAATCAAAGAGCATTGACCTTGGGACAAATACACCACACAAAGATTTTTTTATAGACAGTATAGATTTTGAACAAGTAATGAACAAAATCTGAGCTAGAAAGGAAGCAGGAACTACCTTGCCAGGCTAACCACCCTTTATTCTCTTTACTTTAGGATTCTGGCATTTTTTCTTAAAAGCATCTCTTTTAAATTCTCCAGGCGTTTTTGACAGGTTGATAATATGTTTGATTGACTAAGAATTTATAAATATAAAAAATCATTTGCAACACACTCAAAGGCTTTATTTTGGAAAGTTGTTCCCAACATATACTGCATTGTGCATTTTCAAGGAAGGTACACAATAAGGTCAGGGTCTAGAACTTCAGGGGTTTATCTGCCCATAGTTGTTGTCAAATTAGTTAATATACTATTGTTGTTTTATAGTGATTGAAATTTTATAGAGGTAACTTGGATTGCCTACTGCAGCGAGCACCACTGTCAGCATTTCTTTTTTAGTACTAGATGAACCCAACCCAAGGGGGGATTCATCGATGTCCACTGTCAGCATTTCTTTCAATGGGAAAAGCTGACAAGGAATAGTTTAATGCTTTCCCCAGGACTAATGTAATGTAATGGGCTTAATCGGTTTAGCCTTGTTCAGAGGCCCAAGGGAACATTAGTCCTGAATATAAATAAGGTATAAGAGGTTAATGGAGTGAATAGAGGAGTATAACATTAAATACAAACTTGGGCTTAATACAGGATGATTTTAAGTTCAATTGAGTATTTTCCCTATCTCATCATCCAGAGAATAACTAACAGGGCAATTTATACAGAATTTGTTAGGGCATAAACTTGGCTTTATATGAGAATTTGTTAGTGCTTTATATATTGATATTATGGATTTTGGGCTTTAGGCCAAAATATCATTGTTAGGGTAAACTATTAATAACTATAGGCTTTAATCCCAATTAGATACTGAATAGTAAATATAAAAGTAATTCAACAGCAAAAATAGATAAGTTAACAGCAATTAAAGTTTATTTGGATTATAACCCTAAAGTTGAGGCTTACCTAAACTTAGGCAAAGTCTTACAATATCCTTCACAATGGAACTCTACATCAGGTCCACCATCTTTTCCTATAATGATGGATATCACAGCGCAACAGGATTCTCATCTTTCAACTACTTTATGGACAATAACCTCTTCTTCCCCCTTTACTGCATTCTATCATAGAGGATGAAGACATCTTAAACTAAGGAGTAATTCAATAGATTGTTTATGGCTCTAATCAAAACCTATAACAAAGCCTAAAGAGCAGCTCTTATTACAAAATCAATCAAAAAGTTTAGATGAAACACATTGGGTTATGTTACATTCATTTCAAGGTAGGGGATCAGGTATTCTAATGTGATACATATGGGGATAGATAAACCTACAAATTGACTTCCTTGTGGAAAGGACCCTATGCATTTTAGAGCAGTCATCCTTTGATGTTTACAACATCAAGAAGATATCTGATGTGAGAATTGTCAACCATGTTCATGAAAAATTCTTTAGAGCATAATACAATTTCCTACCTTCCCTCTAGAAATTAGATTTAAATTGTGAGTTGGGCAAAGGGGGATTATTGTCAAATTATTGACTCAGATTCATATATTAGAATAATTTGTCTCTTACCAATTTAGTCTTCCTTGAAAAAACGTTGTAAGTTAGTAACTGTCTTGTTATAGAGTTCAGCTTTCTCTTTGAGCCCTCAAAACCCTCCCAAAATCTTCATGTGCCTGTCCTTGTCTATAATGAGTAGCTTAAAAATTTGAGTACCTTTGTACTTTTTTACCTATCATATTTGCTGTCAACCAAACTTTAATTGGGAAATCTTTGTTTTATGGTTGAAGGATTGAGTATAAATATTCCTGATTGTCCAATAAAATATGTCTTTTTACCAAATTTTATTTTTTTAGAGCTTCTCCCTGGATTAGAATTTACCATACCAGGGATCTTGGGAAGCAACCTTTATCAAGTGGACAGAGGTCAAGAGATCAAGAGGATCTAGAGAGTTTCAGGGAGGAGACATAACCTGTGCAAGTAGTGTGCGTTTGCCATGCAATACAGAGATAGAAAAGATACTTTTAAGTAATCTAATTGCTTTCAGTTAAATTGAAATTTCCACAGATTTGAACAATACACAAGCCTTAATAAAAGTTTACTTAAATATGATTTGAAAACAAGTTTAACAAACATTATGGAGTCAGCGCCTTTGGAAGCAATTACAAATAATGACTAATGTTCAGACTAATTACCATAAAGGCCACTTAGAACTGCACCCCAAACTTCAAAAAGGGTGATCCTAGGAAGACGTTCTAAACAAAAAGCCTAGCTTAGGGGCTGTAATGAATGCGATGGTGGTTTGCACCAATGCTCTGAATTAATATAACAGTTAGTAAGCCTGTTGATGGTGTTTCTGGAATATTAGAGCCTTGTGCATGAAGGTTCACCAGATTTATCCTCCTTTCTCATTAATATTAACTTTTCCATTTATAATTAATGTGCGTTGTCCCCAGGTCAGCTGACCTCATATATTTACATTTTTATAAAAAATATATAATTGTTTTTATTAAAGTAAAGCTGCAGGTGAATTTTAGTATTATGTAAAGTCCTAGGACCTTAGCCACCAGCTCTTGCCTATATTATAAGCCTAATGCTCCTAACATTGATAATTATACAAAGCTTATTAACTAAAAGTAGTACTCAAATAAATACAGTATAAGTATATAAAGTTAACTCTTTTATTTTTAATTAAGCTGATTCTGATGAGCTGCAATACCATTATATTACCATCTAGTACTAAAAAAAAATACCATTATATTAATTTACCATTTACAAACAAGAATTAAACACTTAACCATAGTTGATACCCTAAATTGGGTTCTGATGAATAATTATTATGTTATACTTACTTTTATGAAATGATGCTACTAGTAACGTGTCAAAATTACAGTTAGGAATATAAATGCTTCAAACTTGGACTGTTATATTATCAAAATATTGAGTATGAATCAACACCCCAAGACACATAACAATCATTTAAATTTAATCTCTTCTTATATTTCTTAATATATATATAATCATTGCTTATGTATGTATGTGCATGTGAGACATGTTATCTCATTAACAAACAAACCAAAAATCACCAAACTTGTCAAAGTTACTTTATAAATCTTGGGTATGTTCATAGACTATTTTTTAAAAAATTACTGATTTTGGAAAAGTTAAATATATGATTAAAAAATTTTAGGGTTCTAACATCAATTGTATATCACTTCTTTCAATCTTTATAGTATTCATTTAATTCATTAGTTTTATAGGTTTTGTTAAGAGGCTGATAGTTTTTTGGCTTTTTTGTATGTCCAACAATTTGTTTTTGTTGAGCGGTGGTTGGTGTTTTTGGGATATTTGATGGGCTCAATGGTTTCAGATGTGATTGATGGTTTAGTTAATACAGCAGGCTTAATTGATTTTGGTTAAGTAGTTATAGGTTAGATATTTGATAGGTTTAATGGTTTCTGAATTTATTAATGGCCGCCTACCAATTATAAATTAAGATTATACCGAAATATCTGGTAACTTATAACCCCTCAAGCAAAACCTAGAAAAACTGGATATTGATGATCATGAGGTTAAAAATTTCAAAGTAAAAATATTTTCTATGTGCTTATAATGGATGTACTATCTCATTAACAAATATACCAAAAAATACTAAACTTGGCACATATCTTATAAATATTGGTAATAGTAATAGGGAATTTAACAAAAAGATGATAATAATTTTAAAATGAGCAGTAAATAAGATTTAGAAAATAAGATTCTATTGGTCATTATATGCTCTTAGAAAATCTTTTCTTTCTTGTTGCAATCACTATTGCAACCTATTCAATTCAAGACTGAATCCAGTTAGATAAT
This sequence comes from Massospora cicadina, assembly GCA_022478985.1. Lineage (NCBI taxonomy): Eukaryota > Fungi > Entomophthoromycota > Entomophthoromycetes > Entomophthorales > Entomophthoraceae > Massospora > Massospora cicadina. The sequence goes on from JAKSZP010009704.1 coordinate 17,601, forward strand.
CTCACAGAGGAGATTAGTCTGCGCCCATGTCAGGGAGCAGTTAGGCAAGCAAGGTAAGAGGAGCAGGTGGAAGGCCCGCGGCCTCCAACATTCAAAAACGCCCCAGAGAATCTGGCGGAATTGACAAAAATCTTAAAAAACTGGCAGTTACGATTTCCCCAGAGATACTCGCATGGCAAGCACAATGCAACCAGTACATCAACACGCCACACTCCCAACCACTTTCATCGGTGGAATTTGGAGTCCGCGTGTATCTGGACATCCAAAAAACGGCCTTATGGGAAAAATTTTGTGAAGATGTACACAAAATTTTCCCGACTGCGGTGTATGTTGCACCTCACTCCATGTCACGCGGTTGGCTGGACCTAGGTTTCAAGAGCAAAAAAGCAGCAGACAAGGCTGCAGTGGTGCGCGTAGTGGTTGACCTCCCCAATGGGCAATGGGTCATCAAAAACAAATGCACTAGATGGATAAAATCAAACCAAATTTTTTCACGTTTGACTTTTTGCCTACTACAGTAAAACGTGACATTTTGGAACAACACCTGAAAGATGGTATCACCATATATGGCGAAATTCAATCTTTTGAAATGCAACGCTTCATGCTGATGCCACACCTGTGCACTGGCAAAGCCATTGCAGTCCTGACCCCAACTGAGGAGATTGCAAAGGACCTAACCCAGATCCTGCACTCCACTTTTATTGCTATTGCAGGGCATAACACCCACCCATTCTGGGTGACCGTGGACAGCGCACCCCCAATTTGCACCCACTGTGATGCGTTCAGCCATAAGGCACATGCATGCCCCACCAAGGAGGGCGTCACATTCCAAGAGCACCCCTTGGTGGCCATGGTCAGCGGAGAGGCGCACTACAAACCAACTGCAAGCACCAAAGAGGCTTTCCCATGGGGAGCACAAGGCTGCTACCTACTGGTAAAGCCTATCTCCCCGCAAGAGTGGAAGAAGGCTAAGCAGGCCCACAGGGCTGCAGCCAAGGAAGCGGCCAAAGCCACCACCGCTATCCCACACTCACAATGCCAGGAGGACATGGAAACCTTTGCAGCGGAAGCAACTTGGGAATCCATCAACTAATCAGATTGGGAAGCCCATTCTGAGTGGGCCACTCAATCTGAGGATCTGATGGGAGACTCAATCTCACCCAATCATTGCACCCAAGCTCCAGTCAAAACTGAATTGGGACCTATCCCAACTGAAAATTTTTTTTGACCTGCTCAACGGTGCACCAAACTCATCTACACCGCAAAAAATTTGTCCGACGTCAGGAAAACAAAAAGTGAAGGCCAAAGCCAATGTGACTCTTTCCACAAAAAGCAACAAAAACTTTGATAGCGTTGCTGCTAACACCTGTGCTGCTGTGAAAGCCCGTGGGGACCTAGAAGAGGCTGGTGGTCCCAGGGGCCCACCCCCTCACACCTAAGGTGCAATGAGGGAAACCTTCACTTTAGGGATTTTGAATATCGCCAGACTCAAGGCCTCCCCATCCTGGGCTAGAAAACTGAGTTTTTTACAACACAATTTACCCGTGGATATCCTGGCCATCCAGGAGTCCCACTGTCCATGAGGTTCTGAGGAAACTTGGAAAACAATGCTCCTCCCATCCCTATCCTTTTGGTTGAGCACTAAGGGGTGGTAATTTGGAAAAATTATTTTTTTAAATTTGTATCCTCAGAAACATTCCTAAATGGCCGAGTGCTCATCGTCGCCTTCTCATGGGCTGACGTAGCACATGCAATCATCAACATTTATGCCACAAACGGTGCACACAAGCGTCGGGAATTTTTCTCATCAGTCAAATCCCTCCCGTTACCCCCTGATTCTTTCCTAGTCTGTGACATAAACTGTTGGCTAACCTCACCAATGGACCGATGGCCTCCCTCACCTCATGCCCCACAGGGCCATGTTGAACTACACGTTCTAAAGGCCACCCTTGGGTTAATGGATGCGCTGCTGTGACATGCCCCACTGCTCGAAAACATGACGCATCCCCACATCCACAATGGCCAATTAAGGTCCATGACCCGCATCAACCTTACCATAATGCTGGCGAAATTCTAACCCCACATCTCCCACTTCACAACAACAAAAATGGAATTCTCTGACCTCTGACTGGTCTTGATAACATACCACCTACCTGTCACAGTTGCTAAGGCCCCACATTGGTGCAAAATCCGCCCCCTGAGCTCGCATCGCCAGAATTTTCCACGTGGGTGGAAGAGGCAACTTTGGTAAAAAAGTTTGTTGCACTGTTTTGTGTGGACCCCATTTCCACATGGGCAACTTTCAAAGAGGACACCATCTGCCACTTACGCCATCTCTCCTCCAGATGCTCATGAGCCACATCGGCAGTAATCTCATGCGCTCTGGCAGAATTGGCACACTTGGAGTCCAACATTCCAGCTACAGGATACAGCCCTGCATAGGGCCAGAAGTGGGCGGAGGCAGCCGCCACCTCAACGCACTCGAAAGGCAACACAAACATCAGGTTTGTGTTCATTACAAGGCCACACATCACTAAAGGCGACAAGTGCATCGCATATTTCTTTAGAAAAATTTTGCACCACACCAGAGTGTGTCCTGCACACAGGTGCAAAGATCAGATAATTCTATCGCGGATACACCAGCTGAAGTGACAATCAAAATGCAAAAATATTACTCCAAGTTGTACCAAGCCAAACCAATTCAGCCAGCCAAAGTGGCAGAATTTCTCGGCCAAGCTCATATCCACACCATTTTCTGATACCTGGAAATAATGAATTTAATTACTCCAAATGAATTATGGACAGCCATTCACAAAGCGAAACCAAAAATGCCCAGGCCCAGATGGCATTCCATATGAGTTCTACAAACGTATTTCAAATATATATCTCCACTTCTGCTTGCCTCACTTAACCAAAGCCTGTTGGAAATGCGCCTCCTACCAGGAGGACATGAGGCCTTTACTGTCACACTCTTCAAGAAAGGGGATAAGCTTGACTTAGCCAACAGGCACCCCATTTTTTTAACAAACACAGAAACCAAATTTTTAACAAAAATTATGGCTAACTGACTAGGGACTGTAGCATCTGCCACCATATCCCCAGAACAATTTGGTTTCATCCCCAGAAGGTCGATTTGGGATAACGTGCACTCTGTGGATAATGTATGTCAGTCCACAGCCTCTGGGGCACTTGTATTCTTGGACCAACAAAAGGCCTATGATAGAGTAAACTGGGAATACCTAAGGGCCTGCCTCCATCAATTACGCCTACCCCTCGCTTCATCAACTGGGTGATGCTGCTCACAGAATCTGCAACAATGGCAGTGCGTGGCCCTGGCTTCCTAACGGAAGTAGTCCGCCCTCAAAGGGGCTTGCGACAATGGGACCCCCTCAGCCCACTCTTATACAACTTCAGCCTTGACCCACTACTGCGAAATGTGAATTCCCAACTCACTGGGGTCCATGTGCCAGGCCAAGCCCCAGTCAAAATATTGGCGTTCGCAGATGATTGTGTGGTTGGGGTGTCTAATAATCAAGATGCACGCGCGCTTGAAGCTCTCATCCAGGAGTATTACCAGGTAAGCAACGCGGCATTGAACGCCTCCAAAACTGAAATCATCCTCATTGGTCGGTTTCAGAACTGCTGGGCCCCAGCAATTAGTTCCCAACCCAGCCCATCTGCTCGCCCACGTCCACGCCTTACTAACTCAACACACCGCTCCACTGGTGCTCCCCTTCGTGACATGCCCTACCAAAGGACTGGTGCGCCATCTGGGCGTGTGGATGGAGGCAGGCGGATACACGTCAGCAGTAATGGAGTGCTGTATTCTGGACAATGTGACGAAGTGAATCGCCTATCTCAGAGCCCACCCTACTTCCCTTACTGGCAGGGTTGTTTTAGCCAACTCTATGCTCCTATCCAAAGTCTGGTTGGAGCCCATGCCATCCCCTTCTCCCCAAGCTTCTTCAAATCCTTGTATGCCTTACTGCAAGGATGGCTTTGGTCAGGCTGCCCTCCACCAGTGCGGCTAGAGGTCATGTTTGGCCCTCATCATCATGGTGGCATGGGCCTGCTTGACTTCAAAGCCCATGCTGCCAAGATCCTGGGCACCTGGATCGCGGCCGTCACCGCTCCCACACTCCCATCCCAACACTGGTCCCGCGCAGCCTGTCCAACTTCTCCCGAGCCTTGGGCTTCAACAATCCATCAAACCCCCACTCCCTGATGAAATACCTCACATCACACACATCAGCCACAGGTCCTCACGGGACAAAAACTCACTACAAACGAATCCTACTCTCCATGTGGAGCGCATAGTGAAGAATTCGTATTAGTTGACATACAACCCAAAGAGGCCGCCCCTCTCCTCAGTCCACACAAGAGGTACAGGGGCTACCCATCCATGATGGAGTGATCCCCATTCGACCCCAAGTCCTATCCAGGGTGGACTACCTGGACATGATGGACATCCCTTATTCCATTGAGACCCAAAAACAATCTGGAAATATGTACATCACCCTCTGTTGCAGCCTCAAGTCCGCTCCCATGTGTGGCGCTGCCTGAGGCGGGTGTATCATACAACTGGGCACTCTAACGCTTTACACTCATCCTGTGTCATGTGCGGCCAGTATGGAACGCTGTTCCACCGCCTGGAGAAGTGCCCCACCTATAAAGTGATATGGCGCGAAGTTCAACGTTTGCCGGGCCAGGATCAAACGCATCCCTTCAGTCTGTCAAGAGATATGTTAGCTCTATCAATGGCCCCCTCTCTTCCACCCTCCCTCCATGCTTTGGTGGTTGCAATCGCCATGTGGACCATCCACACGATTGTCTTAGATGCCATCGCAGGCTCCACCCCCACCCTCCCAGAAACTGTCCACAGATTCCGGTCTCATTTGGTGGACCACTTTCAAGTGTGGATGTTTGGATACCTCCCACCGCGTCGCTGACAGCTGGTCTCCTCCTGGTTCTCAGTCTGGTTCATCAAATCAGACCCCTTCCTCCACACGTGCTCGATAGTGGCTACGGCCCCTCCACACGTTCCCTCCCCCTCCCCATAAGTGGCGTTCCCGCTGGCAACAAGAGATAGCATCGCTTCTCTGGGGTGACTCCCCCGGTACTAAGTTTATCTATCCTGAGTCATATTTGGAAGTGTCCGTCCCATGGTCAGCCTTCCCCGCAATAAATTTATAATTTAAAAATATATGCTTTTAAAAGACTAGGAGAAATTGCAACTGACGCGATATCCCCATCACAATATGGATTTGTTCCAAGAAGATCCATATGGAACAACATCCACACAGTTGCAAATGTCTGCCAGTCCAAAACCCCTGGAGCGCTAGTCTTCTTGGACCAACAGAAAGCATATGACAGGGTGAATTGGACCTATCTCAGGGCCTGCCTTCAAAAAATCAAACTCTAAAATAGATTCAAAAATTGGGTGATGTTGTTCACAGAATCAGCCACCATGGCTGTGCGTTGAGCAGGCTTCTTAACTAACCCAGTCATCCCACAGAGAGGACTCAAACAAGGAGACCCTTTAAGCCCTCTACTTTACAATTTTAGTTTGGATCCTCTAATCCGGAATACAAATACACTTCTCAATGGAATCAATGTCAAGGACCAACCAACAATCAAAATGATGGCCTTCGCTGATGATTGTGTGGTGGAAATATTCAACAATCAGGTTGTTGCAGAATTGAGAAGGTAATACAAGAATATTCAGCCATAAGCAACGCATCACTTAACACTGAGAAAATGGAAATCATACTCCCGAGGAAATACAGACCCATTGGACGCCATCTACCCTCGTCCAACAAGTATAAACAAGATCAAGTTCCCTTACCAGACCTAGGAGGCGAAAATCAGCAATAACCCCACTGAAACTTCCCTTTACCAACAAGTTGACAGCTGTACCTGTCTTTCACTTGGGGTTATAGTTGGAAGCAGGAGGTTACGCCAACTCCATGATGGAAAATCAACTTCTAGATAAAATAACAAAACAAATTGCCTCCTTACATGGACATCAAATAGGTCTAACAGGAAGGGTCACGGTAGCCAACTCCATGATTGTATCAATCATATGGTTTATGGCCCATGAAATTGTTTTCTCACCGGCCTTCTATAATAAAATTCACGCCTTATTACAAGGATGGCTTTGGTCCAACCACAACCCCCCTATACGCCTTGAAACGCTATTTAGCTCTAGAAGGAATGAAGGTATGGGGCTAACTAATTATGTGGATCTAACGACCCATATACTAGGATCATGGATAGATTAGATGACTAGCCCAGATCTTCCAGATAAACATTGATCCAGAACAGCAAGATATAACTTTACACGAGCACTCCAACTAAGAAACCCAGATCACCCAAACACATTAATCAAGTCTCTGGCATCCCATCCTACAGCTGCAGGACCACATGGCACTCCTGCACATTTCAAACGAATACTCCTAGCCATGAGGAGAGCAGAGTGGAAGATCCACATATGTGACCAAATCAGCCACCAAGGATGCCTAAGGCTAACTCACAGACAGGAAATTAATGGCCAAATAGTCACAGATAACATAATATGCAGGAATTCGAGTACCATAGCCAGGATTGATTACCTGGACCCTTATGGATATACCATACAACCTGGAGACCCAAAGAAAAGTATGGAGATGCACACATCACTAACTACTTCAACCCAAGATAAGAGCACATGTTTGGAGATGCTTGAGGAGAGTATACCGCACAGCAGAATGGTCAAATGCTGCCCGTTCCTCATGTACAATATGTTGTCAGTATTGAAGCCTAGTACACCATTTAGAACAATGTCCAACATCAGTGGCTTTATGGAAAGAGGTCATGCGCCTGTTTTGCCAAGAAAGTGGACAACCATTCAGTCTAACCAGGAACATGTTCGCTCTAAACATGGAGTCACCTATCCACTCATATCTTCAGGAGTTAATAGTAGCAATAGCACTATGGAAGATCCATAAAATAGTATTAGAATCGTTTACAGGAGCAACGCCTACAATCCAAGAAGCAATCAACCGTTTCCACTGCCATATATTGGAATATTTCCAAGCATGGTTGTTAGGACACATGACCTCACGTAATAAAAGGACACTTATTACATTGTTCCCCATATGGTTCCTAAAGATTGATTCTTTCCTTCACTCATGCTGCATCCAAGAATAAGCCATCATAAACTCACCTACCATCCTAAATTTGGTGGTCCTAGAGACAACAAGAGGGACCTTGAACCCACTGGGGTGTCCTTTAGTTTTCAAATTTCATTAGTTTATCCCCACTATATAAGAAGTGCTTGTCCCCTGGTCAAACTTCCCTGAATAAATACAATTATATGATTTTAAAATGAGCGTTTTCTTATTTTTTTTTAATTTGATAGTTTCATAGTTTTTAAAATAAGGGTTATATTTTTTGTTTTTAAGTTCAATAACTGATTTTAGCTAGTTATTAGTGGTTTTTTATTAATCAGTGGGCCAATAGTTTCAGGTAAAAGATTGATGGCTTAACTATTTGATAGTTAAAATTGGATTTGAGTGAGTGGTTGATGGTTTTTGGATATATTGATAGTTCATTTGTTTTTGTTAAATGGTTGATCTTACCTAATTTGACATGTTTAATTGAATTAAGTCAAGTGGTTGTCAGTTGGATAATTCAATTGGTTTGATGGTTTATAAACTTATTAATGGCCATCTACCATATAAAAACTAAAACTGACTAAAATTATATGGTAAATTATAACGCCAAGCAAGGCTGGGTTATTTTTTAGTTAATTTCTAAATATTTTGAGGTGGGTCAACCTTGGACAAATATAAAACATTGCGAATTTTTCTAGTCATTACAGGTTTTAAACTTTAAACTTGCACCAGAGTGGAAGCAGTTTTACCTGCCAGGCTAACCATCCTTCTTTGTTAGTTAATTTTAAATTTTAAATTTTACCTGAGGTGGGCCAACCTAAGATGATACCGCACCAATGAGGGGAAGTGAAGAAAATGGGAAAGGAGGATAAAACCTGGAAAACCACCATTCACAGTGTATGATAGGCCAGGAACTCCATGGGTCGCCTTGCTATTTGCTCTCTCAGTTTGGGGCATTGGTGTGCAACTCCAACACAGTCATAATCATCCCCTACCCAAAGGTCACTACTGGGAATGAACTTGGGGAGGCAGGAACAGAGGGTCATACTCTGCCACTGGGGTATCATCCCCTTTGTTAGTTAATCTATAAAACTAAAAAATAAAGAGTGAGACTCCAAATTATAATCTTAACAAAATAGTCAACCAAAAATTACCAATACAAGACACCTAAATGATTCCCAAAAAGCCTCAGTTAAAAATTTAATTATTTATTGGTTGCTAAGAAAAGTAATAAAAAACAAAAGGAAAGATAAGTGAAGAGAAGATAGCCCTTTAATGCAAAATAGTGTTAAGATTCTGTCTAAAAATAAAGATATATACTCGACGTCCAAGTGAAATGAGCACAAGAGAGTATAAAGCAATAAACAAAATATTTTAAATCAAAAACTTAAAATAATCAAACATTAATTTATTATATAAATTTCAGTATATTTTTATCTTCATTAGATTTGTAGCATATTGGCAAGATTAAAGATGTACAGCCTTTTTTAAAAAACCCAACTTGGTGCAAAAGTAAAATATTTTCCTAAGTATTTATAAACATGAGAGTCATCTTATATATAGCTGAAAACCCAATATCAGCAATCTCTGAGGCCTAACATTTTCTTTGCCATCTTGATAATTATACAATACTGACAAACTTTTACTCTAAGATAGAAATTTGCACGCTGTACTTGAAGATTTCAATAACTATATGCTATTAATTAAGGTGTATCCCTTAAAGAATACAATTAAATTGAAAACTGTTATATATAACGGATATATATATAAGTAAAGTAAAAAAGTCTTAATTTTTATTTAAGTCTTGTATATAGAAAATTTCAATATAGTCACTCTTTAAATCTACCATAGATGATCAAGTATTATAATTGAAAAGCCATTGCTTATAGTTAGTTTCTATTACTCAAAATACCATGTGTGAGATTATATGGAGAAGGCACATTTAGTAGACAATTGCTAATTTTAAATTACTAACTGGAAAAACGTCTCTATTAAAGTCTTTTAGAAGACATAAATAGATATTACTTGTGTTTAGTTGCAAATTAAGGCTTTTCTTAAAGTCTAGAAATATTTTTGAGATGTGATACTAAAGATTTATATCATTAACTATATTCCAACTTGAGGTTTAAGTTCATCTATATGAGATGCTATATTTTTATAGTTCTTATCTGTAAAGTACAGTTCTCTATATACCTTATAAGATTGCATGTATGAGCTCAAAAATACCTATCAAGTAAAGTCTTTTTAAAGTACAAAAGATTTCTGAGTTGCAATAGAAAGAATATCTATACTAATTACTATTTTAAAACGTTATAAGTTTAGTAGAGATTAATTGATAGCCAAGTCCTGAAAAATCTCCAATGTGGGTAGCTTTAAAAGTTTTTTATAGTAATGAGTACAACGTTATCTACAATTTTGATGTGACATCAAATAATTAGATTAGTTTATAGTTTATATGATGTAACATTCCTTAATTAAGGATTGCAATCTGCCAATAGAGGATTGAGCTCCAAATTGAGATGCCTAAGCACCAACAGTAGGATTACCAAACAGCCTGACATTGTGATCATTGTATTATAGGTAAGGTTATTTTTTTAGTACTAGACGTTCCCAACCCAAGGGGGGGATTCATCGATGTTTATTAAATTATGCCTGGGCTCCTAAGAGCCTGAGGTGAGGAAAGGGGAGGGAGGAGGCATCGAGAAAGGGAGGGGAGTTTGCGCGCCAGAGCCGTGCTGCAGTGACAACTGAGCGGGGGAGGGTTGGCGACATAGTGCAGACCTTCAGGGCCATCTCAAAGTGTACCTGAAAGTGGGTGATCATGTGTGGAAGGGTCCACACCTGCTGGTCAAAGGCAGCACGAAGGAAGGAGTTATGGATGGTCCAGATGGCTGTGGCATAGGCGAGGACACGGAGGGGTTGGTGGCAACCAGGCAACATCTGCTTGAACATGAGGTCTTGCACAGGGTGTCCAGACCAGGGCTGAGCATGGAGGAGCGCACAGGCCTTTGGTCAAAATGCGGTGACACCTGGACAGGTAAAAATGATGGAGCTGGGAGTCAATAGGCTCTGCACAGTGGGGGCAACTTCGGTGCTGGAAGGTAGGGCCAGTCCAGTCCCCTGTCCTGTATGAACAGTGGAGCACCCTCCATAAGGTGTTGGATACCTTTTCTGACAGGATGGGGTGATAGACGTCCTTCCACAATTCCTTAAGGTCAAATCTCACGGAGGGAGGGAGGAGCTCAAGGAGTCTTGAGCGGATGGGAGGACAATCTTGGGGGTTGAGGCAAGTTGTGACAACTTGTCCATTGTGCACAATTGCATGGCGATGGGGGCTGAGGCCAGGGCTGTCCCTTCTGTATGGGAAGGCATGGTGGATCCGCGCGCCTACTCATTTCAGGGCAAGGAGAGCCTGGTTCCAGTAGGGGGATGAGGATGGTTTCAGGCGATGGCCTGGGTGGTTTGTGAGCCACTCCCTAATGAGGTCAGAGATGCTCTAGGAAGGCCCAGAGCTGCTGACATTGACTGGCGGAGGGCGGGCGCCCATTGGGGCATGGGGGTCGCGTCCCAGCAGACAATCGGCCATAGGAACTTCAGGAAGATTGTGGTGGCGTGGGATCGCATGTCCAGAAGCCCTAGGCCCCCTTCATTGCAGGGTCAGGAAATAGTTGAGAGGGCCATTGGTGGATGGTTTGAGCCCCAGATCTAACAGCGGAGGAGTACATTGAGCCGCGTATAAAAGGCATCTGTTAATGGGCAGACGTGCGCTAGGAACCAGACTTTGGAGAGGAGGAACACATTGGCCATCAGAGCTCAACCCTGGGGGTGATGTGCCACCAGTTCCAGATGGCAATCCTGGAGTTAACTGCTGCGAGGAGCAAGTCCTCATTGTCTTTTAGCGCAACTCCTTGTTGGTTGGTGAGAACGCCCAGGTGATGGAAGGTACCGCGCATAGGTTCAATACCAAATGGTGGGGGAAGGTGGGGGAGCCAACCTGTACAACTGTTGTCTTTGAGGTGTTGACCATGGCGTTGGACGCCTTGGTGTACCTCTCAATGGTCGCAGCAGCGAGGGCAACATCCCCAGGGCAGCCAAATGCAATAGCGGTGTCATCTGCAAATGCTATGGTGCGGGTGGGGGCTTTACCTGGGACCAGAATCCCTGTTAGCTTGTCCTGTAAGGAGGCCAATAGGGGGTCGAGGGTGATGTTAAAAAGGATAGGGCTCAGGGGGTTCCTTTGCCAGAGACCTTGTCCAACTGGTACTGCCACTGTAAAACCCATTGGCGCCAGGACTCTGGTGTGGAACTGGTCATAGAGCGCTTATATCCAGCGCCTAGCTGGGGGGAGATGGAAGCGGGCCAGGGAAGCATCAATATACTTCCAGGCCACCCGATCATATGCTTTCTCCATATCCAGGAGAGCCACAAAGCCATTCGCCTTACGAGAGTTAGCAGTCAAAGTCACGTGAAGGTCATTATAGTTGTCCCATAACGACCTCCCCGGAATAAAACTGTGCTGGGATGGGGAGAGGCGAGGTGACACCCATTTGGTGATGCAGTTGGCCAGAAGCTTCGTGAAGAGCTTGTGGTCTGTGTTGATCAACGCTATGGGGCGCCAGTTCGCCAGGTTCTCACGGTCTGACTTCTTGTGAATGAGGGTCGTTATTGAGCCTCTGGAGTTGGGGAGGACCTCGCCATTCACCAAGAGTTCAGCGAAGAGGTCGCGGAGGGTTCTGGCTATCACCACAGGTTCCAGAAGGTACACCTTGAAGGGTATCCCATCTGGGCCTGGGGCTTTGAGCCGTGGGGATTTCAGAAGGGTTTCCATCACCTCCTGGATGGAAATAGGCGCCATTAGAGCCTCATCAGCCCGTGGGTCAATGGGCGGCTCTGGAGCCCGCCACAGGAAGTCTTGGATGTCCAACAGGTCCACCTGGGTGGCATAGAAGAGGCTGGAGTAGAAGCGGTGTAGTTCCTGCGTGATTTCCTCCTTATCTGAAGTGGTTGTAGTGCCAATCTTCAGTGCAGTAATATCCTGCGCTGTTGACCGGGCTTTCTGTTTCGGAAAGAAGAAGCGGGTGGGGCGTTCCCATTGAGCATAGTAACAAGATGTTGTAAAGTTTGCTGCCCGTTCTTCCTGCAGTGTGAACTCCAAGCGGAGTGCTTCCTGCGCCGCTTCCCAGTCTTCCAACCATCTGGGAGAGGGCGAAGGCTGGCAGTATCACTCCAGATGTCTGATTCTAGCTTCCGCCCCTTTGACTCTGGCGCGAGCTGCAGTCATCTGGGCTTTGGCACAGTTGTAAGCAACGCGGGTGATGCCCTCCTTGGTCACCGCCCATCTAGCCTTGTGGTCAAGCAGGTGGGGTGGGGGGAAGGTGAGAGTCTCCCGGATGGTCATAAACAGCTTCTCCTTAGTGAAGGGGTTGTTGAGAAGAGCTGGGGCAACCCTAGGCCAGAACCTACGCGACAGTCTAAGTGTGGTGGTGAGGACAACGGTGAGTGACCTGTGATCACTCAGATGGTTGTCGCGAGAGATGGGAGAGGAGATGCAGCCAATTAGCAGGGGGCCAATCAGTGCCATATCTATGCGTGACGCTGACTGGAAAGCTCCTCCATCATACTGGATTCTAGTCATGTAACCTAGGCCAGACGCGGAGGGTGGAAGCGCATCCATAAAGCCACTCAGGCGAAGGAAATCCTGGAGGCGACTTGATCCAGGGCGTTCCTTTGCTGCAGGGGGTAAGAGTCACGGACGCGACTTATGGTTGTGTTGAAATCTCCCAAGAGGACTGTATTCCGTGGGAGATTGAGTTGGACGAGATCTTCCAAGAGCCGGTTTTGCTCCTGACCTGCATTAGGCAGGTAGATGCTTGCAGCGAAGAAAGAGAAGTCAGGAGTGGTGAGTTTTGGCCAGTATGAGGCGGCCACCTAGATATTGTGAAAAAGAATGGGTTTTAACCCGAGGATTCAAAACAATAAGGGCGGCATGGTTTGTCCAGAAGGAGTTGCCTCCAAACTGTTCATTCCATGAAGAATGTTCGTGGGGGAGGATATGGGGCTCCTGGACAGCAGCGATGTCAATTTGTGCTGACCTGAAGTTGCATAGGAGGCGGGCTCTCCGCTTAAAGTCCCGCAACCCATTCACGTTGATGGATTGCAGGGTCAGGGTGCTGCCGTGGGGACTCATAGCTGTTCCCCTCCATGTCCTGGGGGGTTGCCAGCGCTTAAACCTGCTGCTGTGAGGCGGCTAGTTTTGAGTCCTTTAGCTTGACTATTAGCTGCAATCCGTGAGGAGCGTCGAGGGTTCTGAGGGGAAGGAGAGGGTGGGGGGCGGAGGACCCAGTAAGCCAGCCTAGGATGCTGTCCCCGCTCCGTTGCAGGGGAAGGACCTGAGGATGCTCAATGGCGACCTCCTCGGTGTCCCCATTTGATGAGTCTAAGTCCATATTCACTTCCTCCAACACTGCAATGGAGCCGCGCAAAATGGACTGTGGGTTGGGGTAGGACTCTTTGAGGTGGCACTTCTATCTCAGGCCGCGGTTTGCCAGTCCATGCTGGTGGGCATAGCTCCATTGGGAGCTGAGGGTTGATGCGATAAATCGCTGGTGGAGGTTGATGGGGGTGCCGCGGAGACCTGAGTGGGGGTGGCTGACGAGGGGCGCCCTGTGGGAGATGCCTTGCGCTTGGTGAGAGATGGAATTGACTCTAGGAGATTGGAGGGGGTGCCCATTGGAAGGGGGGCATGAGCGCGAAGGTATCCCATACCAAGTGGGGTTTTCTGTTTCAACTGCTAGGCGTAAGGCCTCAGGGGACAGGTCTTGAATGGGAACCCATTGTGTGGGTTGTGGAATTGCTGCTGCGGCCATGTGGGATCGTTTTTGGCCTGGTTTAGGCCCCTGAGTGGTGGCTAAGAGGGCTTGTTTTCGAGCTGTGCAGCCACAATACAGGTGTCCAAGGGCGTTACACCATGAACACCGGGGGCGCGCCTGATCAGGGTTGACAAAAAAGATCTCAGGGCATGCCCCAACTACCGCCACATGAGGAATAACCTCAATGTTGCGGGATACAGTGGGGGAGGGGATGATTGACGCCCTAGCAGTGCGAGCTCTTTGGGTGGGAGCATAGTAAGAGGGGACGCTAAAGTCCACTGAAAGAACAGACCCAAACTCCATAAAACCACGATGGAGCGCCAGTTTAAGAGACTCAGGATCAACAGTCGTTGGTAGGTTGGAAAAAGTAACCCATGAAATTTTCTCCAGGTGAGAGCGTGTGCGGGAGATGCAAAGAGATCCACATGGAATAATGACCTGGAGGGTGGCAGCATGGTCAGCAATGGCAGCTTCAGTGAAGCCCACATCGATGTAGTGGCCCTCCACTGATTCATGGATGGTGGTGTTAATTTTGAATGTCTCCGCGATCGCTGCAAAGTATGAGAAGTAATCCTCCATATAGAATTCAACAGGGTTATGCCCATAATAAAGGCAAATCGTGTGGGAGAGGGTTGAGCGAGGTAGAGCTTTTTGCGCTCTAGTTTCGGCCCATTTCTTCTTAACATCAGCAATAAACGCCACTTCACGGGGATCAGCTTTAGTAGCGTTGGTGCCAGAGGTTTTTTCCACGCCCCAGTGGCTCCTTTGGTACGTTTGTGTTTGCTTTGGGCTGCAATCACAGGTTGAATGCGAGCTGGCTGTTTGGACAATTTTGTGGAGTTCCCCTGTTGCTGGAATGTTTGAGCAGTTGCTGGCGGCATATTGAATTGAGGGGCGGATTGTTGGGCCTCGCTAAATTGGAGAGGCTCATCCAGATTGGAATTAACTCCAGCCAATTGGGAGGAGAACGATGTTTCATCACCATCCAATTATTTGGGTAAATTCAGCCCAAGTATTTACTGTGATTTCGTGGGCAAAACTCACTGGCTGATTGGTGAATTGGTCGTTTTCAGCATATGGAGATAAAATGCCATTTGAGAAGTGCCAATTATGGGGTTTAAATGGGACGGGTGGGATTGGAACTGGTGTGAAGTTCCAAAATCTGAACCATTTGTATCCCCATTGGGAAGAGTAGATTGTCCCAATTTGGTGCTTCGTGAACCAGAATGTGCGGCTAATCCAACCTTAAATCCGAGGGTTTAAGGGCCAGGTAGCTGGGTATTGCCCCTCATGGGGGGAGCCAAAAACACGGCGTCAGCAATAATAGATGAGGCTGAATTAGCTGACACAATGGGGGAGGTGAATGCCTGGATGGGCTGAGTTGCATTCAACTGAGAAGACGCCATTAAAACAGCGTGGGTGATGGCCTCCTTGGTTGGAGGGGGCCCAGCGGGTTGGTGGGAGGTAGCGCATGCAGAGCTGTTGGGCGTGCAGGTTGTAGAAGTGCGATCAGGTGAACTGGCGCTAGTTGAAGTAGCTCCAGGTTGGGGGGTGGTGCCTGCTTTCACGGCTGCTGCTTAAGAGCGGGTGATTTTGGTTGACCCTGAGGTGAGTAACCGGGGGTTGCTTCATTTGGGGGTGGTGCTGGCTCATTTGGCCAATCACGCGGGTTCTTTTGCGCTTTTTCCCGCCATATTTGCTAATAGTTTTCGTAAATCTCTTTAGTGGAGCTAAATTTTAAGGCTGAATTGATTTTCAAAAAGTGATGCTTAGCATAAAAATATAGGTAAGGTTATTATTAGTGCCAGTCATTACCTTTGTAAGTGTGAAGCCTCAGCCTTGGACTTTTCTTATTTATCTAAGCAACTTGAACATATATTTTTAAAGTTCTCTTATTTTTAATGCTATGATAAGCCTAATAAAAAGATCACAATTATTTTTTTGTTAATATCATTGAACAAATCTTAACTTAGTATCTATAAAAAATCAATTTAATTACAAATCGCTTTCTGATGGTTTACCAACTTATGTAATTAAATAGACAAGTCCTGGTGAGAATATCTTTACTGGGGGTTAATCCCTTGACCTATGGAAATACTCTCACCTGAAAATTTTATTAAACAATATAACATTAGTAATTATTTTCAGGGTAAATCCTACATTAGTGGAATTCCTTAGATTACAGATATCATCCATCAGATCAAGAGGATATGTGATGATTTTGAATTATATAATTGCATATCAGATGAATAATTGTAATAAAGGGTTTGATTAATCATTTAAAATTACCTTAATTGCAATAATATTTAGTCAATTAATCGCATCAAAAGAATTTTACAATGATACTGAGATGATTCCCAACGCCTTTCAAAATCATATGCAAGTTGAAAGCTAATAAGCTCAAGAGAAGAATAGTGCGCTGTTAGATCAGTGTATCCCCCTTTAGGTTGGGACCACCTAGTGCTAAAAAAATAATAGTGCGCTGTTTTAAAAATCAATTAAGCTTAGGTAAGTCCAGGAAGTTGGATGGTGTATAAAACCAAGCCATTCATTTGGGTAATCTTTGCTGTCAATAAAAAGTTCTTTGTCATTTAAACACTATTACGTTTATTTACCAAAGTGTTATCAATACAGATCTACCACCTCAGCCTACAAGAAACTCCTTTCCAACTTTCCCCTTTTAATACCATATCTTTAGGCAACTCCCATACCATCTTACCATCATTCCTTATACCTGAACACCTCTAGTATCCTTGTCATACTGGTTTAGAACACTTGGTTATGCTAGCTCATGGTTAGCTACCCCCAACCAGGTTGTACTACACCAGTCCCTGACAAACTTGACCAAAAAGATTATAATAAATATCCCACCGCGCTTTTATTATTGGGAGCTTGATATTTGCTTTGTTGATGAAAATTTACCAATTACTGGTGAAGATGGTTTCACCAGTAAAGAAAAGATAAAAATACTTATAAAGGAGCAGTAGGAACCATTCAAGTGCAGACGGTGAGTGTGGCCAACCATACACCTATGACTTACCCTAAAGTCCCTTGCAAAAGAAATTATCTTTAGCTGAAGTGAAAGGAGGTCTTACGTTGTTGGGGGCATATTTTAACGCTTATTCTGAGACCTATTCAGATGATACACAGAAAATTATGGAAGTGGGTTCACAACTCACTGGTGATGCTCTGAGTTGGTTTATAAGTACACTAGAAGAGAATGATAATGTGTGCATTAATTATGAGGAATTAAAAGACAATTGGTAGCAGCAGCAGCCCAAACTAATACCAGATTAAATGCAAGGATAGAATTGATGAATTTTCAGAAATAATGGAAAACTTTTGAGGTATACATACAGATGTTCCTGGATATCTTTCAAAAGACAGAGTTAGATGAAGAAATGGGAGCATTTTACTTCAAACAGGGGTTAGAAAGCCGCTTAGTAGATTTAATCAGAAATCACCCTGCCATGTAGCCATTAAAATTTATTGATATCACACAGAATCTAATAATGAGTGTTGGCGGACCAAAAGAATGCTGTAATCAAGAAAATTACAATAAGAGAAGCCCTAAAATATAGGTTTCTCATTAAAGAATGATACAAAATATTATCCAATATTGAGTGTGAACTTACAAGTTGGAAATAAGTGTTTTAAAACCATAGCTTTGCTGGACAGTGAAACCTCACAGAGCTTTATCTCAGAGTATGCAGTGCGAATTCTGGGTTTACATTCAAGGAAAATTTCAATAAAAGTAACTCTGGGAAATGATGAACAGTCTGTAGCTTTCCACTGCTCATGTAACATTGACTTAGATATCAGGACAAGTCGAATGCAAGTTGAGTTTTGGGTTCTGCGTAGTTCACCCCATCCTTTAATCCTTGGGTATCCTTGGTGGACACAAGTTGAACTCCCTCACAATTATGGAAAGAACTCTATAACAATTAAGATGAAGGATAGGCACATTGAGTTCGCTTTAGAAGAAGTATAAAGTCCTGAATTTCTGCAGCTGTAGTTCAAGGGGACTTGTTGGAGCCTTGCAGAGGGAAGAATTCAGAATAAATTATCAAAATTGTCTTTACTCTTTGGAGAAGATAAGGCTAGGCAACTACCAGCCCATGGACCCTTTGATCATGTGATTGATTTACTAGAAGGGAAGCTACCATCCATGGACCAATCTATAGTTGCAATCAGCGGTAACAGGTTGCCCTGCATGAATACCTGGATATTATGCCTGAGAAAGGGTTTATATGAGTGTCCCACTCTCCCTGTTCATCTCCCTTGTTGTTTGTTAGTAAGAATGATGGAGGACTACGGCCATGCATAAACTACCAGAAGCTCAATGAGCTAACAATTAAGAACCGTTATCCATTGCCTGATGCTGATTACCTGAGCGACCAGTTGTCTGGGGCCACAATCTTCTCCAAAGTTGACTTGAAGGATGCATTCAACCAGATACAAATAAAAGAAGGTGATGAGTTTGAAAACGGCTTTAAGACGCAATTTGGGTTATATGAATATCTGGTGATGCCATTCGGGTTGTGAAATGCACCTAGCACATTCCAATAAATGATTAATACGGTTCTGGGTGGTTACATGGACCACTTCTGTGTGGCCTACCTTGATGAAAATTTGATTTACAACAAGACATTAAAGGAACACTTTATGCACTTGCACTTGATCTTTGAGCATCTTGGAAGGTACAACTTTCATGTGAAGCATTAAAGTGTGAGTTTGCGCAGGAGGAAGTTGAGTTACTAGGCTATGTCATAGGCAAGAACGGGTTTACCATAGCGCCTAACATTGTGAAGGCAATCACTTTGTGGCCAACGCCTACTCGCCATAAAGAGTTCCGCAGTTTCTTAGGATCAACAAACTTTTGCCGTAATTTTATCAAGGACTTTTTTACCATTGATTACACCTTACCTGTCGCATTTCAGATTCTGTCCTTTTTAATTGGAACTCAGCGGCAGAAAATTCTTTTTTTTACCTTAAGAACGTCTTTGTTTCTGCCCCTGTGTTAGCTATGCCTGATTATAAAAAAAACTTTTGTAGTTGAAACTGACGCTTCTGGATTTGCACTTGGTGGGGTTTTGTTGCAGGAGGGGATGATAGTAGGCTGCATCCCATAGCCTACTATTCTAAGAAACTCATCCCAGCAGAGTGTAACTACTCTATCTATGACAAAGAGATGTTAGCTATCACTCAGGCATTAGAACATTGGCATCTGTATTTTTGTGGGGCTAAGCACCATGTAAGTATTATGACAGAACACAAATATCTCACATATTTTTTCACCCCACGACAGCTAAACCAGAGGCAAGCTAGATGTGCCATTACTCTAGCATTTTATAACTTAAGCATTGGTTACAATCCTAAAAAGGTTAATGTGGTTCCTAATTCCCTGAGACGTCATCCTGACCTGATACCTGCCAATGAAGAGATTTCTAAGCAAAATAAGCAGGTGCTATTGGAGACCAAGGGCCCCATTGAGCTACTTTTTATATTGTTCTATTTGGCCAAGGAGAGGAGATTTTTCAAGTCCAGATTTACGACGCGTTTTTCCAAGAAGTAAAGAATGTTCTAAGCAGGAACCTGGACAGTGCATGGTACAAGAAGGGATACTCACTAAAAGGTCAATTGGTATATTAGAAAAGCCGTATGTTTGTTCCAGAAGGTCCAAGGCTTTTAGAAATTATACAAGATCATCACAATGTAGCTATGGCTGGACACCCTGGAACGAATAAGATGGTACATATCATTCAACGTACCTTTTCAGTGTCCTGATCTAATTTGAGATGTAGCAAATAGTTTAGATGGTTGTGAAACATGTGGACAGACTAAGGCTCGCAGGAGTCATTCTGAGGGCCAGTTGAAGCATTAGATGTTGCACAAAAACCTTGGAAATCAGTATTTATGAATTTAATTGGTGATGTACCCTCTCCTAAATGTTTAATGCAATTCTGGTAGTTGTGGATCAGTTTACCAAAGTCGCTTAGTTTATCCTTAAAACTACAAGTATCACTGCAAAAATAGGCCTGCTATCTATAAAGCTCATTTTCCTCTACCACGGTATCCCCAGAGATATTTTCTCAGACCGAAGGCCTCAGTTCACATCAAAATTTTGGAAAAACTTTTCTTAGAGCTCAGAATTAAAAGATGATTGTCTATAGCATATCATCCTCAAACTGTTGGACACCATGAGAGGGGTAATCAGGTTTTATAGTAGTACTTAAGATGTTATGTATTTGCGTAGCAAGATATTTGGTTGATTTGTTGTCAATAGCACAGTTTTGCTACAATAACCTTGATCACACCTCTACTGGGATGTCACCTTTCAAAACTAATTATGGACATAATGTTCACTGGGAACCACTGCCTGCTACAGATGCAGACAAACCGATGGGAAGAGATTTTTAAGTGAGATCCATCAAACACATGCGTTGTGCTTGGCAAACTTGAAGAGAGCTTTATAAACCTACAAGGACTTTGCAGACAAGAAGAGGAAACCTGGGAAAAAATTGGAAGTTGGTAGTGAGGTCTATTTGGATGTGTGGAATATACCATAGATGTACCTTGTTACAAGCTTTTCCATTGACATGTGGGACCTTACAAGATATCAGAAGTTTTAGGGAAGGTGTCTTACCGTGTTGGGCTACCTAAAGGATGGAAGATCCATGATGTGTTCCACAGGTCCCTGCTGTTCAAAAAAAGATGGTAAATCCCTTCCACATCAGAAGGTTAGAGACCCAGAACCCCCTATTATCAAAGGCCTTTGTTTTTTATATGAAGTAGAGGCTATTAAAGGGAGACGGACACATCATGGTAAAGTGCAATACATATTTAAGTGAGCTGTATATCCTGCAGGTGAGAGCACTTGGGAGCCTGAGAAGAACTTAAGTAATGCAGGCAAGCTGTTAAAGAAAGGGAAATAGAAGGCCTCGCAGGTAGCTTCAGTCTTGGTTGGAAATGATGTAAGGGTAAATCCTTACATTAGTGGAATTCCTAAGATTACAGATATCAATCAGCAGATTAAGAGGATATGTGATGAAGTTAGATCGAATAATTGCATATCAGATGAATAATTTTAGTAAAAGGGCTCGTTTAATCATTTAAATTACCTTAATTGCAATAATATTAAGTCAATTAATAGCATCAAAACGAATTTACAATGATACTGAGACGATTCTTTATGCCTTTTAAAATCATATGCAATCTGCAATCTCATAAGCTCCAGAGAAGAATAGTGCACTGTTATAAAATCAATTAAGCTTAGGTAATTCCAGAGTGTAGAAAGTATATAAAATCAAGGCATTCATTTGGTTAATCTTTGTGGTCAATAAAAATATTCTTTATCATGAAATCACTATTAACTTTATTTACTAAAGTGTTATCAATACCAATCTACCACCTAGCCTACAAGAAACTCCCTTCCAAATTTCCCCTTTTGAAACCATACCTTTAGGCAAATCCCATACCAGCTAACCCACCATTTCTTCTAACTGGACACCTCTAGTCTCCTTGTCATACTGGTTTAAACCCCTTGGTTATTCTAGCTCATGGTTAGCTACCCCCAACCAGGTCAGTAGTACACCAGTCCCTGACAATAATGGTATTGCTTGAAAAAACAATTGGTTCATAGAATAACTTGGACACAAACTAAATATTTTTCAAAAATCTAAACTTCCCTTTTCTAAGATTTGAGGATTCTGAAAATCCTGATGATGCATGCCATTATGTACCTCATGACTGCTAAAATAACTTGACGGATAATCAATATAACATCAGAGGACTTACAAATACAGATACTAGGCACAGGACTATGCACATGACGTCACATATAATGCTTTAGAGAAACCCCATTATATGCCTTTGAAATCAACCACCAATGATGGAAGGATCACTGTTACCTTATCTGAAGAGAGTGCTCCATTGTGAGAAAATCTGAGAAATGCAAATAAAACCAAAATCAGGAAGTAAAGTATTTTAAAAAACTCCATTGATTGAGATGAACTATGTATCCATGTAGCCATAAGAGCCGTAAGGATCATGTGAGCAGTAAGAGTCACTGTTGAACTCAGAGCATCTTTTACACATTTATGAACAGGATAAAGCTCTACTCTATAACCTATTTTAAGAAGACTATAAAATCTCAAAGGATCTAGAATTGGACTTCGCTGACTATGAAACCAAAATGAAATACAAAATCACCTTTTGAGAAGAAGTTAATTCAATTAAATCAAGTCCTACATTACTCACCCTAAAGTTCTATGCACTATATATACTTTCTATAATAATGTCAATACAAAATACCTTTTTTCACAGAATCTACCGTTATTATTAGTATTGTATTTTGGTGCTAATAACGCCAGATATAGCATTTTTGTCAAAGGTTTAGACTTGGCTTTCTTGTAGTCAGCAGAGGTTGAGAGGAGATCAGGTGTGCTTAAGAACAGCCATTATCATGTTTAATTCCAAGGATTCAATAAGGTTGAACATGCTTGGAACCATGAGAAAAAGTCAAGCTAAAAAGAATAAGACCATTATCATCTGATGTTGCACACTGTGAACTTATAGAGGTATAATTGCAATTCGCTCAACCCTTTCATCAGAATTTATGAGTAAGCGGTCCACTTCATTGATAACTGGTCCTCGCTACGGATGCATCATTAAGCAATTATGGAGAGTTCCTTTAAGGATATGATGGAAAGGTACCATAGAGAAATTTACAGAAGATATTAATCTGGTGTTTACGTATAGAATGCTTAATAAACTGAAGAAGCGTTTAGCTTGTTTGATCATTGAGCTAAGAAGATTCTGATAATCACCAGCGCATAAAGGACGAGAGAGCTGGACATAACATAAGTGAGAGAGAAGTCAAACATCCTAGGAGAGAGAACAATAAGACAGTAAAAAGCCTAAACTTGATTATCCCAAGCTGAAAAGCATTCTAACCAGCTTTATCATTTGAAACAGGATGTGGAAAACATGCAAGAGAGACGTCTTCCGCCCTCAGACCATTTCCTACTTTGGGAGAACGCATCAACAGTACTATTAAGCCAGCTACGGTTCTACAACTCGCAAACCAAGTTAAATCTAAAGAAGATTCCAATTTTCATACATAGTTCAAGATTAAGCTTATTCTTGAAAAGAGAACTATACCAAAATTTCTTAGTTATAGAAACAGAATGTAGAAGCCAGAAAAACAGACAACTCGCCATGTTCAGGGATGTATGAGCAGAAAAGTACAGAGGTGCTTGAAGCTACACTTTGACCTCATCACACTTGGACTGAAACAAAAGAGATCATTATTTATAAGTTAGGAAGTTCACAAGACGTTAAAAAATGAAGCAAATGGTCCTAACCATGAGAATGGGGAAGTCTGATTCAATTGTGACTACACAAGCTGGTTTTACCTTAAGATACAATATCCTTGGATAACTGAGCCTTGGATCTAGTCACTTAAAGACAGCCTTGCTTAGTTTACTAGAATCACACCTGAAACTCATGTTGTAGATGACCTCAGCAGTCAAACCGCAAAATATTTGAAGTCCATTAAGGAAGCCTTGATTGAAGTTAATGCTTAAAATCATTGAGCCAAGACATCAGAACCATTAGTGACGCTTCCCAATAGTCATGATGTTTACAAATCTAAAAATGACAGTGATAGTTATAATGAGAAGGATTACCAACTAGTTGAACGGATGTACCCAATTTTTTACAAGTTCAAGTGTAACAACTTTCAGCAAGAAGGTCACTTATGAATAAGTTGTTATGAGATAATTAAAGGAAAGAGGAAAGTAAAGAGATTTTGTAGGATTATTCAATTGAGCATACACCACATAATTGAATTAAGAGGATCCTGAATCACTGGTGATTCATGATACTATATCATTAAAGATCCAAGTGACATGATTTTGACCACCTGCCTCAGATCTACCAAGCGAAGTTTGAGCCACTGAGCAGTTTTACTTGGCTTAAGTTTCTAAGCCCACACAGATTGTTAATGGAATCTTGGATAACAAGAATTTTTTGAAACACTTTCAAGAAGATTACAATTAAACGCCGCTAGTCAACAAAACCTGCAAGAATAACTGCCTTACTGTAGGGTTAGTAGGATTTAGTATGACAGTCAGTGAAATTTTTACCAAAGGCACGAAGTGCAAGAATTATGAGAGTGGAAGTCACCAACACAACTCAACATATTAGCAATACTAGATACCATCAGTCCAGTCAGCGTTATTTCTTCCAAGGTTATGTATATTGAACTTTTAAACTAAAATAAACTATCCAACCAAGTTCAGAACCACTGATACTGAGTCAACCAAAGCACTAGGAAATCATATCTTATTACCCTCATGCTTTAGACATAATCTCTTGTCTGCTACGGTTGTGGTACTTGAGAATAACCACTATGATATCTTTATAAAAACGCAGTCCTTAATTGAATTTGCAAAAATTTATTGACTTCTACCGCCGTTAATTTATTTTCTCTACTACCATATGGCACTTGTGCACCAAGACAAGGAAAAAAAGGAGCAAAAAAAAGTGTTTATGGAAAGTAAAACTTGGAATTTTATCTTTTCAGCTATACCCCAAACACAAATAGAATGAAGCAGCTACCACTTACAGTAGAATCAGAGTCTGTTTGTCATTGTACTCCTGTGAAGAGATGGTCTACTGCTTGTGAAAAAGAGAGTGATGCTGGTCAAATGAGTATTAATATCTTAGAGCAAACTATGATCGATATCTACTGTTTCAAAGGAGTTAGAGAACAGGAATTCATAGTGATGCCTGGATTCTAATAATCTATTTAACAAGAAGAAGTCAAAGTACTGCTTGGAAACATTGCCAATCACTTTGGCAATAACAAGAAAGGTCAACCCATTGAAAAAACAAATAAGTACTATTATTCTAATTTTAGATCATTTCTAAGCCATTTGTTATAGAAGCAATATTCAAGAGATCTGCCGATAAATTTTGCACAGGGTTCAACCCACTGAGCAATTAGGACCAACGATATGACGATCGTTGCCCTTGAAACAACAGAATAAATGTCTCAGAATAGATACAGAGCACTCGCTCCCTCAACTCTCTTTTATTTAATATATTCAATACAGCGTATTCTCTCTGTTACACTTACTCTAAAATTACTAACAACCAACCCTTTTGATCATCTCATCTCATCTAAATTGTAGCAACTTTGGATGCTACTGCTTATATGGCTTATTAATTTAATTCGCCATATTTCATTGGCTCCATCAATTCTTCATTCGTTAATTTCACCATCACTAATTTGAGGCAATATCTCAATAAACTAATATCGCCTTATGTCAAGGCGCTCAATAATCGATACTCATAGCAACTTGACAGATCCAATCCATCCGCCATCACGACTGAGGGCTTATCATCCAGTCATATCAGAATTGCGACATTACCTCACCCCCTTTGACTGGATGATAAGGCTCCTATTGCCTATATACATGGAGGAACTTCGCATGCACTTGGTTGATGATCCAACAGCTAGCAGGGTCCTTGATAGTATATGCATCAACACCTGTCTATTCAATATCTTTTAATGGCCCAATCCAGATACTGGCCAACTTGTGTATCCGGCCAAACCCATGTTGGTCATGGAAGAGAACGATATCACCTTCCTTGAACTGCGCCAACCTGCTACAATGTATTTGATTGGCAGCCTGATTCCTGATCTTCTTGGCTAAGCTGAAGAAATATGCTTTGGTCTGTAATTTGATCATAATGTTTTCAAGGTAGTTAAATAGCGGTGGGGTTCCATTCCACCATTGTCTTCCACACAAAAATAAAGTAGTGCTGGAAGAGCTGGGTGTCAGCTGTATAGTAGTTAAAAAGGGACTCTTCCCTGTGGTGGAATGGTAACTAATGTTAAAGGCGAACATGGCAGTAGAAAGAAGGGAGGTCCAATCAGATGGGTAATCCATTACTAATCCTTGTAGGATATTCACCAGAGTACCATTCACTCGTTCAAACATTCCATTAGATTTGGGGTGGTATGGGGTCATTAAAACCCCGTGGATATCCATAAGATTGTTCAGTTTAAGGAGGATGTGCGAGGTGAGGTTAGTTCCATTGTCAGTGAGAATAAACTGAGGGCATCCATGTTGCTGAATAAGACACTCCATCACGAACTTGGCCACTGTAACCGCCCCCAAATCTCAGATTGCCCTTGCTTCAGCCCACCAGGTCAAGTGGTTGATAGCCACAAGAATGTACTTACACAGTAGCTCCTGTTGATAAGGGACCAATGACATCCAGGGAAGCAGTATGCCAAGCAAAGTGTGGTTTCACTACCTGATACAAAGACTTACGGTGGAATGGCTTCTCCACTTGGCACTGATGGCAACAGGAAATAGTTCCAAGCACATCAATGTTCATACTTTCCCAATAGTACCAAGGGCGCAACAACTCCATTGTCTTATGCACCCCACCATGTCTAACTGCCTTGTGGGCGCTCACAATAATTTCTGGCTGGGCTGAGGGTCACAGAAAATTCACCATAGAATAACCAATCCTCTTGTATAGTTCCCCCATTCCGTTGGAAGGTATTTGCTTTCATTTCATTTAACGCTTTAATCACTTGGGGAGGTTCATCGTCATACTTCCCGCAGATCATTTTATCAAACATTATATCACTTACATACACTGTAACTGCAATTGTTGGCAATCTCAATAAACAATCGGCATTCTGGTGTTTTTCTCTGGGTCAATGAAAAATTTCAAAATTGTATGCCTGCAGTTTAAGAGCCATTTGGGCCAGACGTCCTTCTGGTTCTTTCAAATTTTGTAACCAGCGTAGTGATGCATGATCCATTACAACTTTTAATTTCACTCCCTGCAAATACACCTGGATTTGTTTATAGGCGTAGATCACCACTAAGAACTCCCGCTTGGTCACGGTATAATTGCGCTCATGGCTGTTCAAGCTATGACCGCAATATGCTATGGGGTGCTCCTCTCCTTCCTTATCTTTTTGGGATAGGACTGCTACACGGCGGAAAGGGATGCATCAATCTGAACGATGAACTCTTTTCAAAATTAGGATAGTGTAACACCGGCGTACTGATCAGTGCCATCTGAAGCATATCAAAAACGCATTGCTGCCATTCTGTCCATTCAAAAATGGTGTCCTTCTTTAATAACTCGAATAGTGTGCCCCCAATACAGCTGAAGTTAGGGATGAAGCACTCGTAATATCTGATCATTCCCAAAGAGACCTGTATATCTCACTTGCTGTTGGGTGGAGTCATTTTTCAAATAGCTTCCACTTTGGCTGGTTGAGGTCTCAGCCCTGTGGCATCAACCACAAACCCCAGGTACTCCAGCTGGTCCTTAAAAGAAAGTGAAATTTCTAGGGTTTGATCTTGATGTTGGCCTCAGCAAGCTGGCGAAATACATCTTCTAGTTGATCGAGGTGTTCAGAGAAGGTTTGGGAGAAAACATCAATGTCGTCAAGTTATACAAGGATACATGACAGTTTTAAGTCCCCAAGAATAGTGTCCATTGCCCGTTGAAATGTAGGTGGGGCATTAAACAGCCCTTGTGGCATCTGGATTGGTTAAAAACCTTTAGATGTATTTACTGCACACTTCTTCTGCTCCACTGGTGGAAACTTGATTTGCCAATAGCCTGAGATCAGGTCCATAGCTGAGAAGAAATGAGCTCCACCTAGCTGATCTAAAGCTTCATCAATCCGTGGTAAAGGATATGAGTCCTTTTTAGTGATGCTGTTGAGGTTTCAGCAGTCTATTACTACACGGTTGGTGCCATCCTTCTTTTTTACAATAAGAACAGGAGAAGCCCATGGACTCTTTGAGGGCTCAAGCATCCCTTGCACTAATAGCTTGTCAATTTCCTCAGTTACCACTTCTTCTGCCACCCTTGTCCGGCGGATCAGCCTTGTCCTGATGGGAGGATGATCTCCAGTGTCCAGCTCATGAACCACCCCCCACGTGCTTCCTAGATCATGGTCGTTGACAGCTAAAAACCCTTTATATTTTTGAAATAAATCGATTACTTTATCCTTCTGTAATTCTGACAGCCCCATTAATTAATCACGCGAAACAACTGCCATTACACTATGTTGTGGTGTGGAAGGCAGAACAAATTTCATCCAGTGACCCAAAGTCATGAACTAAAAAAACCTCCTCAGTGGGATTAAGTGTAAATATGCCACTATCTGGTGGCGGCGGATTTGCAGTGGTACCATTTGTAGATTTGCAAGCAAAGCTTTGATCTCCCCTAACCTGGTAAAATAATTCCTAGGGCTACGTGAGGCTCAAACCATGATTGCTGATATGGCCCAATAACCTCCCCATAGAGTCCATCTGGAATTTCAATCACCAATTCAGTTTTCACTATAACTTAATGCCCAGATGGAATAGAACTAGGTCCGGCAGCTCTGAGCGGCAGCCCTTCATATTCATATATCTGTTGAGGAAGAGCCCAGGTTTTGCACTTTAACCGATGGTAGTGCACTGAAACTAGTCCGTCGCTATAAGCTAGAATAATATTCCCCATATGCACAGGTTCATTTGGTACTCTGCTAGAGGTAAATTGGATTGGGGTTTACTGATCCAATATCTAAAAGTCTTACTCGTCATATTGACAACAGCCCTATAGTGTTGCAAGAAGGCAGTTCCAATTAACAGATCATAATTGCTATTTGGTAACACTAGCTGGGGCTACCACAACAACAGAACCAAACAAAGTGGAAGGGCACTGTATGCACCCTCAGAGACTGTATTTTCACCTCCAGCAGTGCCATATACCATTCGGTGTTCCACATCTGGTTTTAGCACCAACCTGGCCACCAATTTGGCGGAGACTATGTTGACAGGGGCACCAGTATCTATGATAGCACAGACTTGGGTATTAGCTAAAACCAGGTCACAGTAAGTACATTCAAAGTAAGATGCATCTCGACTGTTTATAACAATGACATCTAAAGAATCCCTGTTTCCAAGAAAACATGCAATCCCCTCACCAATTCTGGGGTATTGTTTTATAATAGCTTTGAATGGAAGAGCAATGCTTACTGCTTGTAAGAAAGGTGCATCCGAGGAGGGGTCTAACTTTTCAGGGGTTACTTGGTCAAACATTTGACAAGCGTAAGGCTTGACCTGAATCTGAGACTCCTTTTTCACCATAGCCGCTGAATGTACTTGTGTCAAAACATTCACCCCTCTAACTGGCTGCTGATATAAAACTGACTCATTGTGCAAGGAACTTCCACTGAATATTTTAATTTGGGTTCAGGTGGGACGTTTGGGCTTGATATAGTGGAGATAGAGAGTCCCTTCTCTACTTCGCTCTGACTTTTCCCTTGCCATACTGTTCCAGCTGTACTCAAGAGACCAGTTGATTAGGGCACCATCGTGCCAGATGCCCCTGACGACTGCATTTGGAACAGCTGACCCCATAGGGCCCACGCTCTTTATTAATGCGAAACAAACCATGGAGAGAGTTGATCTGAAAATGATCAGCATAAACAGGTCTAGGGTGATAGCTGGCCCAAGGATGGTAAGCAGGAATGGGGTTGACGTTTAACTGCTGATGATAGCTTGGTAAAATCTGAACTGGACTGACAAAGTTTCCCAAATATGATGGTTCAGCAGTTATAGCAGAAGGATTCTGCTTGGCATAAGGTGGAGGGAAGTTGGCTGATATATGGTGCAAGAACTGAACAAGTTTAAGCAAAGGTACATCTTCATCCAACAGTGGGGCCATTAAGTTATGTAACTCATGGTATGGATTCACAGCAGAAGTCATCACAATACTCACATTAGTTTTGGATAAAACTCCGGCCCAATTAGCATGTGAGCTTCTGCCATAAATCGCTCAGCAAACATGGCGAGAGTTTCATTCCAATGAAACTTGATGGTCAAAAATTTGACCTTCCACTGGGACATCTTTGCAGTTCCAACTAACAACTGCAGCACCATGTCTTTGACTTCTTGGTATATAAGGGAACTACCTGAAAGGTAACAGATGACTTGATCAGCACTTCCAACATCCAAGGAAGAAATTAACAGTTTTGCTCTTCATCAATCCAAGACTCCTTCAGTTGCAATCTCAAATCGCTTAAAGTACCCATGAATATTCCCTTCACAATTGAATGGGGGCAGCTTAATGCAGTAAACTTCCTGGAGCAGCTCATTTTGTTTTTTAAGCACAGCATCTAATGCCAGTTTTAGCTCCTCATAAGCAAATGACCCAGAGTGTTGGGTAGGGTATTTATCAAAACAGCATTGATGCAACAAAGCTGGCAACTAAGTTTTTATCATTTTTAGAATTGATCAATGGGCCCTCTGTAGTGAGCACCACTGTTATATAATTGGAATATTCAAGAGATCTGCTGACAGATTTTGCACAGGGTTCAACCCACTGAGCAATTAGGACCAACGATATGATAATCGTTGCCCTTGAAACAACAGAATAAATGTCTCAGAATAAATACAGAGCACTCGCTCCCTCAACTCTTTTATTTAATATATTTAGTACAGCGTATTCTCTCTGTTACACTTACTCTAAAACTACTAACATCCAACCCTTTTGATCATCTCATCTCATCTAAATTGTAGCAACTTTGGATGCTACTGCTTATATGGCTTAGTAATTTAATTCGCCATATCTCATTGGCTCCATTAATTCTTCATTCGTTAATTTCACCATCACCTAATTTGAGGCAATATCTCAATAACCTAATATAGTCTTACATAAAGGTGCTCAATAATCAATACTCATAGTAACTCGACGGATCCAATCCATCCGCCATCACAACTGAGGGCTTATTGTCCAGTCATATCAGAATTGCGACACCATTGATGGTACAAAAATTAAGCTACAAGTGCCATATACACAGGAAGAGCGTGAACTCAATTGACTCCTAAATTATTACTAATTTTTATCAGCATACCTAATGATTTTGACTTGTGCAAGGGAGGAGTTCACAGGTATTACCAAAATGACCTTTTGCTCAGGCCTGTTTATTAGAATAAATGATCCCTTAACAATAAATTATTTTTTTGTCCACAGGGTATGCCATCAGATAGATTGAAGGTCTGGTTCTTGCGTAAAAAAGCTTTTATTAGGACCATGTTTGTCTAATTGTGTTAAAGCCTTGAGATAAAATATTGGGGTTATCCAGAGCACCATAAAACTCTTAACCATTAATGACAGCAGGAAGATTAAGTCTGAATACTATAACATTATAATTATATCAGCGTTATTAGCACCAAATATCATGACAGTATAAAGGCAGGTTCTGTTAAAGTTGCTACTTTATAAATATGACTATAAAATGTATATATAGTATTCAGACTATTGGGGTGTTATTAATTGAGACTTCATACATACCAAACTAAGTTTTTCTTAAATGTATTTATGCATTTTCTGCTTGGTTTAAGGCCCATAGGAGACCATTTCTTTGATCCACTAGAGCTTCTGGACTTCTTTCTTTTATTATATGGAGCTCTGGCCTGCTTGTAAATGCATTGCTTCTGATCCATTTGCTCCTTGGGTTCTCATACTCCTTGTAGTTGCTGTAGCCGCTTGGGTTCATTGGTAGTTTTTACTGATAAATCTGCAAATTTTTATTTAATTCCTATCTAGTATATTTTCATTTCTCAACTTATTAAAATTCGGAAAAACTCTTTAATATGAGTTTTTAGTAATTCTTCTGTCATTGACAGTCAAACCCAAGGTATAAAAGGGGTTCTTCAAGGCATTATCTCAAATGTTGTGTGCATATTCATCTGGGCTGGTATTTATAGTTTCAGGTCCTCTGAAGGCATGCTGACAGGCTAATAAATTTTTTTGGTAGCAAGAGGGTATATATGAGCCTCATCTAGGAGTAATAGGACCTTTGAGACCTATAAAGGGGCTTTCGGCGTTTTTAAAATATTTTGAGCTCTGGCCAGGTTAGTTTAGACTCAATCTTAGTTCTGTCCAGCTAGACATTTAGTATTAGTATTGCAAAAAGTTGATAAGTTCTCAGAAGCTATATAGCTTAAGAAATTATACCCTATATTCTCAGAGTTTAACAACATTATCTCCCCAAGAAAAGACCTAGGGAAAGACTTTAAGTGTCGCACATAGACTCAGTTGTAGGTGATATGGGTGGTGTCATCCATAATGAAATACTTGGTTCTTTTAATGAAAACAGTTTCAGGTCCCGTATAGACAGCCTGTAACTTTTCAAGTTATTTTCTGCACGTGTAATAAAGCATCACTTTCTGTACCACCCAAAATATGGGCATCTTGGTTCTTTTGTCACACTCTTTGATACTCTTCTTCAATGAATTCATAATATTGCTGATGATAGAAGCTGATTTTAATTAATCCTCTGCTAACTCTTCCAGGTATCATCTGGGAGGCAGATTCTTCCTATCCCCTCCTTGCACTTGAGCAAAAAGCTTGTAACCCGGCTTCACTTCCATAAAGTGCTTTGAATGGCGACATGCTAATAGCTCTGTGTCAACTTAACCAGTAAGTAAACATGTCTGATGGCATCAAGAAGCCACTTTTCTATCCGTGAGTGACTGTGTTCTTTTTTAGTTTTGATATAATGGTACTATTGACTCAGTACATAATTCTGCTAGTAGATGTAGTATATGTCGAGGGTAAACTTCTCATTTTATCCTACTAAGTCCATAAGATGTTTCACAACATCTGAAAGAAAGTTCCGCTTTTTTTCAGAAAGGATCATCTGAGAAAGCTGTAGTGTGTAATGACCTGGTAAAGGAATTTTGCGATAACTTTTGCATGAAATTCCTTGATTTTGATCGCTTCTGTCCACATGGTGAAGTGATCTATTGCTACAATAATAAACTGATCCCTACTTTATGATTTCATGAATAAACCCAATATTGTCTATGAAAACATTGCTAAAGGCTATGCTTAGAGGGACAGCCAAAAATGCAAACTCCTTTTGGGAGAGGCTTTTATTGTCATATTATATGTAAGCTTTCTAGTGCCTGACTGTTACCATATAACATGGCTTCTCATTAATAATTATCCTTGAGTTCTGGTATGTCTTCTGTAGCTGTCTGTGGCCTACTAGGCGGTGTCCTTCCATAACTAGACTATTCATTTTCATGGCTCCATAAAAAGCAGCCATATCTCCTGTACTTGTTCACTAGCTGTCCAATTCAGAATCTCTTTGCTCTGTAAAATATAAAAAGTTCTTGACTTTATCATCCTTTTCTTTTCATTCCTACTCTGGTTTTCCTAAAAGCTCATAGGTCCTATCACTCTCATAGGCTTGAAAATTGAAGACAAGCAACTGCAACAAGCCATCCGTGTTCAAGTGCTTCTCTCCTGCACAGTTCCAAGTCATAAATTCATAACCTTACAGATTAATGTTCCATTTTTATAGTCATAGTCTGGATCCTTCACGTTCACTCTCAGAGAGGCGTGATCCAAAATACTCTGAAATGTATGACATAAACTTAGGGTCAGAAGTGGCTTACTGCTCTTATCACTTCTTGGACTTGTGCTCTGTAACCGTGTAGTTGCGCTCTACTCTAGTAAAAGTCTAATAGTAGATTTCTAACAGTTAATTTACTCCTTCTTCGTCTAACTTTACCAAAAATTGTGCCCATACTTACATCATTGGCGTCTGTGTTGATGCAAAAGGCCTTTACAGAATCTGAGTATATATATGATTGGGGCTTGTATTAGCTTTTGATAAAGTTATCTGAATGGATATTTTTGCTATTGTTTCATTTGAATAGAACCCCTTTTTAGAGTAGGTGCGTGAGTGGCACAACAATGTCACCTAAAGCTAGCCCTTTTTCCATTTTAGCTCATTATGTTCAAGAACACTTAAACGTCTCAAACACTTGGGGGAATTTATCTTGGCAATAGCTTCAAACTTCCCCTAGATAAGGCTTGATGTTTTTTAAATCTACTTTGTGGCTGAGGATTTCCAACTGGATCTTGAGAAACAAACACTATCTTCTCTTAAACTTGATGTTGTTCTCTCTTATCCAGGTAAAAAGTTCCTTTAGGTACGCTAGATGATCCTTTACCACCATGCTGAACAATGTGATAATGTCCAATTAAATAAATAAATTCAACATCTTTAGATCTCTGTAAATCTAATAAATTCCTCTCTGATAAATAGCTGGGGTGCTGCACAAGCCCTGTGGCATATGTGGTGGTTCATACAGGCCTTGATTGGTCATCAGTGCGTCTATTTTAAGTCATCTAGTGATAGTTCTATTTATTAAAGTCCAATTGCCTGGTTTATTGTTGAGATGAAGTGCGATCATCTGAGTCTTTTCAACGCATTGTCAATGTGCAGTAGTGTTTAAGAAACTTTTTTGTTAGGTCATTAAATCTTTGATAGTCCAAGTCTATGTGGTGAGTCTTATCCTTCTTTATCACTAGAAGTAGGGGTGATGCCCTGGCTTTTGGCGGGGCATACAAAGCCTGAATCCATAAGTTGCAGTATCTTTTATTAAATGACTTCTTTTTTATTGAAAATGGCGGTATGGTTTCAATTGGAAGGAAATGGAGCTTCTGGTGTCAATCTTGGGAACTCATACCTTGCACAAGTTATAATCGTTAGTCCCACTGTTGAAATATTAGAATACTAGTCCAAGAGAACAGTTCACGTTCTTCCTGAGTGGTTGCTTCTGAGGCTAATCTATAAAATTGCAACAATGATGTGCTCTAACTCGTCATTGTCGTAAAGGTACATCTTTGCTTTATATTTATCCTTTCTTAATATTTACAGGGTGCTTGATTATATTTTTAAGGAAGACTTTGACTTCACCTTGAAGTTTGAAATGTTATACTTCATGTTTCACTCTGGAATTTTTCTCTGACTCCTTCAGACAGTAAATTATAAACATCATTTGTTTATGTATATAAATAATGATATTGGATTGCATGACCTTTTGTGGCCATGGAAGTAGGTCATCTCTTTGCTGGCATACAAGAGAAAACCAGACTCTGCTTCTATGGTCAGTGGTAGCTGCTTTATTCCCTTCATCTTCAGGGTATATCTAACTAGGTAAATGGAAAACTCAATTATACTAGAAATACTTTTTACTTCAGCTCCTTCTTCTTTTTTGTCTTGGAACACAAGTGGCATCTGGTAGTTGATTAAAATGACTGAAATCTGTTAAAACCTAACATTCCTTCAACTCAACTAGGAACTGCGTTTCTATGAGGAGTTGTAATGGTTGTCTTCAAGTACCACAACCTGAGCAGATGAGACAATGCGTCTAAATTGAAGGTGTAGCACGGAATAGGCTCCCAATTCTTTAGTTGACTCATGCCTGGAGGTTTTTGTTTGGCCTCATATTTGATGTCTAGGTTAAAACTTCATTCTCTATGATTGTGAAAGATATAACATCAATCTGAGCTCCAGAGTCAAGTACTTCTAAAACTTTTTCTTTATGTTTAGTGACTTCCACTTTCATAATACTCTTGCCAATAGTAATTCCAGTGTAAGAAAAACACTAACTGTCATACTGAATTCTTTTATCTCTTTGAAAGACAGGACTCCTTGCAAGCATTGGGCGACTTTCAATATTTTAATTTCGATCTCTTAGAAAAGGTCTAACAAGATTCTTGCTATACAAGATTTTATTAATGATCTGTGTGGTAATATAAGCTTGAGACAAGTAAGCCTGCTCAGTGAATCAAACTTACCAGGTTAGGTCTGAGGCAGGTGGTCACAGCCACTTTACTTGGCTTTGATGACAGTACCCTGAATCAAACTGTGAACCCAGATCTTTGTCATTGATTCCGTTGGTGTGGTATGTGACTCTAACTGATCCTAAAACTTCCTCTATAGGTTCATCTTTTTTCTTTAGATTATGGAAGCTTATCAGAAGAGTACATTTTACTGAAAGTTATTACATTTGAACTTGGCAAAATTTGGGGCTTTGTTTTACTGAAGGCAAGCCTTATCCTAAACCTTATCTTTGAAACTTGGAAACATAAATGTTCTTTCTATCAGGGCGGCGTTGCAGATGGATCTGGTGTCTTTACTCTGTCTTATATGTGAATTTAGTGTCTATAAAAGATCCTTAATGACCTTAAGAAATTTAGTAGGTTTCACAGTCGAGGTCATATGCATCCTGAGCTAAGGGTGTTATTCTAGTAAAGTAGCAAAATGGTCTTTGATTGACTAGATCCAAGGCTCCAGTCATCTAAAGTTGTAGTACTATAAGGTAGAACTAGTTTTCGCAGTCCATAATTAATTCAGACTTTTCCATTTATAAATTGTTTTTTATATTTTGACCAGCCTGTTTGCTTCAGAACTTGGTGATAAGCTATTATTTAACTTCAGCTCAAGTGTGATGGGGTAGATAGTAGCTTTTAAGAAATTTTCTGTTCTTCTTGGCTCATATGTACCTATACAATGCGAGCTTTATCTTATCACTGGTTCCATTTATGCTGTTTTTGTATAACTATAAATATAGCTATAGTTCCCTCTCCAGAAGTGAACTTAGTCTTGAATTATGAGTAGAAATAAAAATCTTCTTCATTTTCTAATCTTGCATTCCATTTGTACCACCAATCTGGTGCATTAGTACTGGTAGTGAGTCCTATTAAAGTAATGTAAAGGTTTGTGAGGGGTAGACATCAAATTTATATGGTGTCTAAATTCTGTCTTAAATGATCCAGATGGGTGTCGTGGCTTCCCAGCTTGGTAAAAACAATTTTAGGATCTGTACTTTATTTTTGTTCTCACTCTCCAAAAACTTCAATTTATATCTCATTTGTGTTATATCCAGATCTTTAGCTCTTTCCTGTGCTGGTGATGATTCAACTACTCTTGAATTAATATCAAAGGTAGCTATAAACATCTTTTAGCTCATTGACATTTATTACATACTCTTCAAAGTAAAATCTTCTGTGATATCTTCTCCATGTTACACTTTATTGGTAATATCATAGAACTATCTGAAATTGCTTGGTAGTACCCCCTGTAGTGAGAACCAGTTATTTCAAAATTAGACCGCATGCTTATAGGTTCTGATGAAAGGGGCTGAGCCACTAACAATGAATTATTTGCTTGTTCAAAGCGTGCGCCATCAGGAGAATTGGAGGGTTTGATTTGCGTACATAAAACTTTTTCTCATGGTACCAAGAAATTCAAACCGTGTTAAGCCTTGGAATTAACATATCTATGCTATTCCAGAGCACACAGGAACTCTCATAACTTATGCTTACAACAGGAAGGATAAATCCACATCTTATAAAAATATAACCTTATTGGTATTATTGGCACCATGTAAAAAGACAATAATAAGAGCTGATTCTGTAAAAGATGTTGGTTTTATTATTATATAGAAGTTATGTTTAGTGGTTAGGGATCTAGGGCTCAAAAATATGACTATATTTTTTGCAAATTAACTTCTTCTTGAATTAATTATGAAAATGCTGCTTGGTTTAAGGCCCAGAGGAGTTCAATTCTTTGATCCTCTGGGATCTTCTATGCTTCTTTTATATATTTTATAAGATATGGCTGCCTGTGAATGCATGGCTAATGCTCCATTTGATCTGGGTGCTCTATTTCCACTTTTGATTGTTGTGGGTAGGTTCATTGGTAGACTCATCTTATATAGCTTGCAAAATTATATCAATTCAAACTTTAGTAATATTGACTTTGCTCAGCTTTTTATGTGTTGTAATTGGTGCATAAGCGTTGATATACAGCTTTAAAGGTTAGTACTTATGTTCAAGAAACTAAAGGGAGCTTTATGAAGACAGTAGCCCTGCAATAACTCATTTAAGATTTTACTATCAAAGGTCTTTATGTAAGTCCAGTGGAGCGTCCTCTCTGCCTAGACTGGGTGAATTTCCCATTACCCACAAAAAAGGGTCTAATGAGGGCAGCTGTCCCTCTCAGCTCACAGGGTAATATTGCCCATTTGGTAGACAATCATTGGGTAACAGCTCTCCCTCTGAATATTCCACCACCTGTCCCTGCAATTGCCTCTGCTGAATTAGTATGGTGAATTGAAGAAATTTATGCTAAAATATTTGGAATCTGCCACCCCCAAGGGCTGAAAGGTTCTTATGAAGTTGACGGCACTGAGCTCTTGAAATCAAGGTTTAAAAACTATAAACCCTCAGTATTGAAGCCTGACCAGCTTGCACATTCAACAAATGAGGAATAAAGTGTCAAATTCTCAGCAAACTCGTAATGAAATTGAGCTATTAGAAAATTTTGTCAATGGTTCAAAAACTGCTCCAAAACGTTGAGCAAAGCCTAATGGGCGTGTATTGGTTAGGAATAATGTGTCCCATGCAAATCCATAGCAAATCTCGCCAATGGCATTGAGGTATTGGAAAATGTTGTTGATGGTTTAAAAGCTGCTCTAAAAATATTAGGTACAAAGCACAATAGGCGTGTACCACAGGAACAAATGTGCCCCATGTCAAATCCTTGTTAAATCTTGCCAAGGCATCAGCGTTTTGTAGAAGTTTGCTGCCAATTTAGAACTTCCCTCAAGACATTGGGGACAAAGCCCGTGGGCATGACCTCCTGAGACAAGTGTCGCCGCCAACCCAAAACCTCCTAAAAATTTAGGTTCATCATTTGATGCATCCCACTTTGCTGAACAGACGCCAAAGCAACTGGTCATGGGTGGGCGAGTATCTTTTTTTTAGTACTAGATGGTCCCAATGGGTGGGCGAGTATCATGAACCTGTTTTTGACCATTTGGTACCGCCTCTATGTGGGGTGGCCTTGAGAGATTCCTGTTGCCCATTGGGCAAGATACTGTCACACTAACCATCAGAAAAACAGTGAAACTATGAGTCAGGTGTCTGAGGCCAAACTGACAGTGACTTGGCCCACTGTTGACTTCTTCGAAGTCAGTCAGGTTAAATTTGTTTCCCCCTCTTCTAAAGTTCGCTGGGTTAGGTTGAATCTTGAGGGCCTTGATCCCGTGCTTACTAAGTCATTTCTCAAATTGACCATCTATTTAAAACATTCATAACACAAAGAGGAGATTGTTGGTTGATTGGGACCATCTAGTACTAAAAAAGAGATTGTTGGTTGATTTTCTTAATTTTTACATAAATTATAAATCTCCCTGAGGTTCCCAATTTTTTTCAAATTTTATCTTGGCCAAAATCCCTAAGACACTAACAATGTGGCCATTTGGGCAATACATTGGCTGGGAAATACCAGTCAAGATAGTAATTGTAAAGCCTACTATATCCAACTAGGCATACCATGTAAGAAATCTCTGGGAATTCAACCCCATTGTCGAGGCCATCCATCAGCAGGATATTGGAATCCTATGGCCCATTTATCTCCGCCTCAAGCTAAGATCCGCCGCATCACCTCCATTTTTACTCCAAACCCTCCTATGGAGTATTATGAAACAGTTGGTCCAATCATTCGATTCCATGCAGCAAGGCCCACTGGGTCTGTAGTTGTAACAGCCTGGTTTCTTGCTTGTTTCTCTTTATGCTTGCAACATACTGGCGCTCACTTGTCACACATCTCCCTGCGCAATATAAAGTCATCTGAGTGGCAATGCCTCTGGCATTCTGGATTGTCTTTTATGTGATATTAAATGCCAACTAGCAGGGCAGTCTAAACTTCATATGCCATTTCCCTGACATAATTGACCATCCATTGTTTCCTGCAATTTCCGCCCTCCTTGTAGAGATGGGCGCAGCAGTGATTACCCTTTACCAAATGAACGTTCAATCAGTAGTTCTTCTCATGCTGCTTAGTTGGTCAGTCGCCAATTTCGTGATCAGCGTTCAAAATGCTTTGGTGGAATTTTTTCATGGTATCATGGGCCCATTGGCCACTACTCTTCCCTCAGTTCATCCTCAAATGGGAAATCCTGGTGTCCCTTACCAAGATATAGCTAATCAGGTCCTCAATGACCTTGCCAAAGTACAAATGCGATCTGCTGTTGCCCTGAATAATGTTGCTTCATTGTCCAACGCCCAGCAAATGTTGCCCTTTTGGTTCAGTTGAAGGCTAAGCCTGCCGCTGGGTGGGAGGACTTCTGCATTCTTCTATTCAAGCAGATGATCCTACTTCACTTGTCACAGTGGTATCTGCAGCTTTGAAACCTCCTGTCCAACGTTCAGAACGTTTGTTCCAATTACTATCTCTGATCGCCAAAGCCCTAGCATTGCTATTTTAATCACAGCCTCGCGTGAGAAAGCCCCAGTGCTTTAGCTTTCTGGTGAGATGCTCCAAGAAATTTTCAGATCTGCGTTGGATTTCGCCTCCGCTCATCACAAAGTATGGTCCACCTCTATGGGCACTGTGGATCAAATTTGTCAGGCAGCGACTTCCATTAAAGCCTCTAGCTGCCATCATTCCCTCCCTCAAATTAAATACAACATGTTTGGGTTGTCTGGTGGGGTCTCAGATCCTGAACCTGCTGTTGAACCAGTATCCAAATTGGTTCCAGGATCAGATGCTGTCACCGCGCCCAAGTTGGTTCATCCTGGTTTACCTGTTGGCGAGTCAATGGAAGTTTAGCTTGAGGAAGATGGGTCCCAACTCTTTACTGTCCCCATTTTGATCCCATAAAAAAAGTCCAATCTTACCCCTGATTTGCTTAATATCTCTTAAGTGTCAGCAGATAAGACCATATCTGCTAATAAACAGAATTCTGCCTACTTTGTATTACCAATGAAAATTACCATTAGAGCACGCCAGGTGTCTTTTGAGGCCTTGGTGGACACTAAAGCAGCGGGTAACTTTATGAGCCTAGAATTTGCCCACCGGCTTGATCTTGACCTAGACTTGGGTCCTACAATGATAGTCGCTTCATCAACTTCCCAGCTGTCATACATTGTATGGCGCCCAGTGCCTTTCTTGATTCACCAGTTTAGATTTTGCGATCTTTTTTCAGTGATGCTAACCTTCTGTTCCAAGTAATTTTGGATGTGGACTGTGGCGTTGGCAGCATGTGAGGATTCACCTTGAGTCTAATATGCTGTCGTTCTCCAATGGCCAGATGGAGGGCAAGTTTCCTTTAGTATTTACTCTTACTAAGGCTCAAGGTCGCAGTTTGATCACTTCCTTTATTACCCTGCGGGCCTCTCATGAGATTTTTCTAAAGCCTTGATAGGTTATCAGGGTATTTTTGACTCTAAGAAGGCAGACCATCTTCCCCACACATAGATTTTGACCTCAGGTTTAAGACTAAGGTGCAGGTGGTGAACATTAACTGCCTGCTGTATCCGCATACAGCAGAGGAGGAAGTTGCCTTAATACATGGTTGGATGACATGCTTATGAAGGGTTGATTCTTCAAAGGAACTTTCCCATATTCCTTCCCCATTGTCTTTGCCAAGAAAGCCAATGGTCCCCTTCATTCCTGTGTGGATTACGGTCATCTTAATAAGATCATGGTCCACAATCCCTACCCTCTGCCTTTGGAACAGAAAATTGGGCAAGCAATTGCCAAATCACGTGTGTTCTTAAAACTTAATCTTATCAATGCCTTCAATAAGATTCAGGAGAAGGAAGGTCAGGAATGGCTTACCAAAATATGTACAAAGAGAAGCATCTTCAAAATTTTGAGTGATGCATTTTAAGCTAAAGAATGCACTACCCACGTTCCTGAGAATGATCAATAGTGTTAATGACCTCTAATCCACCTTCGCGGTCACATACAAAAATGATATCTTGGTACACTCCTTAACTCCTGAACAACATGCAAAGGACTTGGAAGAAGTATTTGCCTTACAAAAGGTGGGCCTGTTCGTCAAGCCCTCAAAATGCGAGCTTTACAGGAAGGAAGTTACTTTCTTGGGCAATCTCATCTTAAAAGATGGATACGCTATTCCCCGTTCCCCCCCCCAACAAGTTGGACGTCATATACAAATGGCAAACCCCAACGACCCAAAAGCAATTGAGAAGCTTTTTGGGCAATATCATTTTCTCAAAAAGATTCT
The DNA here is from genome assembly GCA_022478985.1 of Massospora cicadina. Lineage (NCBI taxonomy): Eukaryota > Fungi > Entomophthoromycota > Entomophthoromycetes > Entomophthorales > Entomophthoraceae > Massospora > Massospora cicadina. The sequence continues at coordinate 59,571 of JAKSZP010009704.1, forward strand.
CCCCTGCCCTATTCCAGTTAGCCGCCCCACTTCATCCGCTCATGGGTAATAATATTCACTTTTGTTGGACGTCTGAGTGCCAGCAGGCGTTTGAATCAATTAAAGAGTTGTTCTTATCGCCCCCCCATCTTAAAACACGCGGGGACCACTCCAAGGATTATGTTGTAGCATGTGATGCGTCGTCTGTTGCGGTTGGGGCTGTCTTGCTTCAGGAGCATGATGGGTTGGAACATCTGGTCACGTATTTTTCCCTCAAGTTCTCTCCCACTGAACAGTCCTAGATTATTTATGATAAGGAGTTGGCAGATGTAACATGGGACTTGACTCATTGGCAGTATCTCTTACGGGGCGCTCAGCATGAGTTAACAGTGCACGTGGATCACAAAGCCCTCCTTTATTTTCGCAAGCCACAGAAGTTAGCACATATGCAGGCTCAAACCTGCCAGGATTTTTGTAGTTTCAACTTTTGAGTATGAGTTTGTTAAAGGAGCGTTAAATGTACTTCCCGACTTCCTTTATTGTAAACACCACATTGTCCTGATGAATCAGATGAGGCGGATCTGATCACAGTAATTCCCCACACCCAAATCTTATCCATTGTACCTCCTGTGGTCTTGACAGTGGACTTAGCTCCTGACGCACCTCTTATTCATGAGACTTATCAGCCCAAACAGCCCGTGCAGAAGGTGTGGACCTTCTGGAGCGGTTGTCTCTCCTGGCTTCAAAACATTCCCTATATTCCTTGGCTGAGAGCCTCATTCAATATTGGTCATGGGTTTTGGTTCCCCCTTCTTTCTTCAATCTGCAGTGTTTCAGGCTCATCACGATCCCCCCACAGTCAGACATCCTAAAAATAAGATTTGATCAACTTAATCAAGTGTACCTATAATTGGGCAGGTTTGTCAAAGGATGTTCCAGCCTGTATTGCAGGCTGTATAACTTGTGTGCGGGCCAAGTCTGACCAGTCAGGAAGAAATGGTCCTTCCCCCTTTACAACAGGCAGAGGTCCATGGACATCAGTGTCCGTGGATTTTATCGTTGAACTTCCTTGTTATAATGAATTCACAGTGGTGATAATAGTTGTCAATTGCTTTATAAAGTTCTCCCTATTCATTCCCTGCTCTTCCTCTATTACTTCTGAGGAGACTTCCCAACTTTTTGTGCGTCATGTGTTTTATAAGTTAAGTCTCCCACAGGAGATTGATAGCGATCATGGGCCCCAGTTTACAGCGCAGTTTTGGATGAGATCCTGTTGATCTTGAAAATTATGCCCTGTCATTCACCTGCATACCATCCCCCAAATCTAATGGACAAACTGAACAGGGTAATCAGGTCCTGTAACAGTACTTGCATTGCTACGCTGCAGCCGCGAAGGATACCTGGGCTGATGACCTCCCCCTTGCTTAGTTTGTGTATGATAATGGGACGCATGCCTCTACTGGGGTTTCCCCATATGAAGCAACCTTGTGGTACAACCCCTCATTTTCAGTCAGTCTGTGCCTTTGCCCAGAGGCACCTGCCACCGTGGATCAAGCGGAGCATATTTGGGTCACCCAGTCCCTGGTTCAGGAGCATCTCATCAAGGCTATAAGTGACTAAAAACGGTTTGCAGATCAGAAGCGTCTCCTGGAACATTAAATAGTGGTGAATTCATATGTCATGCTTAAAACACATCATCTGAGGATGCAGGTGCCCTCTCAGAAGTTTTCAAGTAAGCGTTTTGGTCCCCACTTGGTGGAGGAAGATTTGGATAATGGCGCTTTATAATTTGAAAATGCCACAGCACTGGAAGCAACATCCAGACTTCCATGTATATCAGCTATCCCCCTTCAAGGGGAAATCCCCTCGGTTCCAGAGCCAATAGTGATTGAGGGTGCAGGGGAAGCAGAAATGGAGGGCATTTTGGCATCCCGCAGATCTTAGCGGTCTGTTGAATATCTAATCACTTGGAAGGGATATTACCTATGAGAAAAAGTTGAGTCAGAGCCAAGATTGTGCAAACAGCTTACAGCTGATTGTCACTACCACGAAACCCAACCAGAGCCCCTCGTCTTCCCCAAAAAGTGATACTTTAATGGCGATCAAGCTGCCAAAGGCCCACAAAAATGTGGCCCTCACTCAGTTCCCTGGTGGTGGTGCCCCCTTTGGTAAAAGGGAAGGGTAATGTAATCCCAGGGAGCGTCCCCTCTGCCTAGAATGAGTGGTGTTTTCATTTCCCACAAAAAAGAGTCCAATGAGGACAGCTGTCCCTCTCAGCTCACAGGGTGATTTTGCCCATGTGATAGACAATCATTGGGTAACATCTCTCCCTCTGAAGATTCCACCACCTGTCCTTTCAATTGCCTCTGCTGAATTGAGGAAATTTATGAAAAAGTAATTGGAATTTGCCACCCCTCATGATCTGAAAAATTCTTATAAAGTTGACGGCACTGAGCCCTTAAAATTAAGGTTCAAAATCATAAACCTCAGTATTGAAGCCTGACCAGCTTGCACATTTAACAAATGAGAGATAAAGTGTTGAATCCTTGTCAAAACTTGACAGTGGCATCAAGACATTGAAAAGTGTTGTCAATGGTTTAAAAACTGCTCCAAAAACATTGGGGACAAAGTCCAATAGGAGTGTACCACATAAAAACAAATGTGTCCATGTCAAATCCTCGGTAAATCTTTCTAAGGCATCAGCCTTTTGGGGAAGTTTGCTGCCAATTCAGTACTTCCCTCAAGGCATTGGGTACAAAACTCGTGGGCATGTACCTCCTGAGACAAATGTCACCGCCAACCCAAAACCCTCCTAAAAAACCAGGTTCATCATTTGATGCATCTCACTTTGCTGAACAGAAGCCAAAGCAAGTGGGTATGGGTGGATGAGTATCACAAACCTGTTTCTGACCTTTTAGGACCGTCTCTATGTGGGGTGACTTTGAGAGATTCCTGTTGCCAATTGGGCAAGATGCTGTCACACTAACCATTAGAAAAACAGTGAAACTATGAGTCAGGTGTCTGAGGCCAAACTAACAGTGATTTGGCCCACTGTTGACTCTTTTGAAGTCAGGATCATATTAAATTCGTTTTCCCTCTCCCCTAAAGTTCGCTGGGTTAGGTTGAATCTTAAGGGCCTTGATCCCGTGCTTACTAAGTCATTTCTCAAATTGACCATTTACTTAAAACAGTCATAACACACAGAGGAAATTTACAGTTTATTTTTTTAATTTTATAGCCTATAAATCTCCCTAAAGTTACCAATTTTTTTCTAAATTTTATCTTGGCCAAACTCCCTATGACACTAACAATGTGGCCATTTGGGCCCTACATTGGCTGTTCAATACCAGTTATAATAGGTATTAGCTCCTACTGTAGCCAACTGGGCATACCATGTAAGAAATCTCTGGGAATTTAACCCCATTGTTGAGGCCATCCATCAGCAGGATATCAAAATCCTATGGGCCCATTTATCTCCGCCTCAAGCTAAGATCCGCCGCATCACCTCCATTTTTGCTCCAAACCCTCCTATGGAGTATTATGAAACAGTTAGTTTAATTTTTCAACTCCCTGCAACAAGGCTACTGGGTCTGTAGTTGTAACAGCCTGGTTTCTTGCTGGTTACTCTTTACGCTTGCAACATACTGGCCCTCACTTGTCACACATCTTCCTGCACAATATAACGTCGTCTGAGCAGCAATGCCTCTGGAATTCTGGATTGAATTTTGGGTGCTTTTACATCCTGACTAGCAGGGCAGTCTAAACTTCATATTCCGTCTCCCTGACACCTTATTAATAAGCTTTAATAAGCTAGATGAAAAGAATGATCCCCTTAATTTTACAAACCCCTTATAATAAACTACATGGTAGATTACCAAGAAGTTCATATTAATTCTGGGAGATGGTAGCTATCATTGGCTTGGATTTTTGGGATATCCCCCTTGATTGTTTTACGCCAGTTGTGCAAGGGAGAAAAGAAATAATAGAAGAATAAAAAAGGGTTTTATTTATGATGCCGTAAAGCCTTGTAACTCAATAGTAATTGATTTTGGGAATATTGTCAGCGGGGTGATACAGGTTTGATTCCTAGTAGCTAATAAATAATTATAAAGGAGTGGGCACAAGGATAAGGTAAACTTGCCATAACTTAATTTGATGGATTAACAGCGGCGTTGAGGCAATATGGTGTAACTTAATTTGACATATTAATCTCATAATCAAGGCCCAAGGGATCAAAGATTTTAGGCTAAAATATAGATTAAAGAAATCAAAATATCGGAATGGTTGGTCAGACCAAATTGCAACCCCCCATTGGTTAAACATTACTACAAGGAATGTGTGGGGGTTTAGGCGGTGGATTAAAACAATGAGGCCGCTAGGCCAGGCAGCACATAAACATATGTATCATCTAATGCTTTTGCATGTGCACCAGGTAAGTGTAGGTGTTCTTTAAAGACACCTTAATTTCACCCAGATGAGGATAGATGGCACAAGAAGCAACAACATATCCTTTTTGAAAAGGCAGATTGTTGGAAGGATAATTAATACAACACTAGGAATTTGTAGAGTAATATCTGTTCCAACGTGGGCCTGATGACCTGGTTTAATAGTGCATTTTTGTACAGCGTGAAGGTTTTTTTGTTGGACTTCAAAATTCGCTGGGGCAAATTTATGGGCTTCTGCCACCTGTACAATATGCAATGGTAAAATGCCTCATTAGTTACAACATTACAATCAGGTTGGGTGTGTAGTGAACTGAAGCTTAATGAAATATTCAATTTCCACCAGCACTAGAAGTTCTTTAGTCACAGCATGCACGTTGTCCTCTCGTTTATAATCCACTTCTGACAAAAAAATCCGCCATCTATTCATCCATCAATGACAATGCAATCTAAGTGGGATCAATTGAATACTCAATAACTGTGTCCACAAGCCAAGTTTATGATGTTGGAATTTGAGATGACCACACAATCCAACCTTTTAACTGATTAACAAATTTGACAATCTTTTTATAATTATATAGGATCGCAATAGTGGCTGACTGATGGAATTATCATTGGGCATCATCCCCAATGATATAAAGTATGAATTTAATGAGGGAATAACATATGACAGTATAATTATTGCATTAAATCATTTAATATCTTGGCAGAGGTCACTGACTGATGAGATTATCATTGGCAATCATCCCCAATGAATTTAAGCAATAATTCAATATGGGAACAATGCCTGATAGTCGAGTTAAAGGGAATCATTCATAGTGGATCAAATGGGGAGTTGTTGGAAAAAACCAAAGCATTTGAACGCCAGAGGTAAGTAGAATTGTCATCGGCCAAAACAATTGGTTTTGAGTCCCAAATAATTATTGTTTGGTCTTCTAACAACCAAGGATTATGCTGCCTAATAAAATCAAGGTAATGGTACCCAACTGAGATCTGGTGCCTAACACTTGAGGGTCAAACCAGCATAGGAGCACAAATAATTACCAGCAGACAGCTGAAAAGTTGTGTCGATTTTAACTATAAAAACCCCCCAAATATTCATTAATAAAAGTAGATTAAAACTTAATGTTAACTAAGTTGTTATAGATTGGTTATTTAACATTACTCTTAAGAGAAGAGTTCAAGAATCAGATATCCTTAGGTTGTTTTTATCAAATCTCCACTTGGCTCTTCATGAAGAGAATAGGATATGTGTTCCTTACCAGTACCAGAATATCTTCAAGAGGAAGAAGCACCAGTATAGCGTTGGACTTTTCACCCAACGTGGCTTTTGGGTTTCACCAATTCTAATAGCCTTCATACTACTATTGCCCCAGTTTATCTTTTTCAATCAAACAATCAATGCAAGGATCATGAATATATGCAGTTGAAATCTAGGGTCAGAAGCGAGCAACCATTCAGCGCCCAGTTTTTAACATTGAAGCTCACTACAGGGGGTAGTTGAATTGTCAAAAGCCAATTTAAATAATGTCTTATAAGTAAAAGCTTTGAAAGCTCTGGGTGGAACTTCAGGCCGTCAATCAAAATTTATTCAGCTCAGCATCTCAAGCTGATGTTAATATCATAGAGGAGCATATGATTAAGGTGGAAGAGATGCTTAAACAATTAGGGATGGTGAATAACAACCTGTGTGGAAAAGTTGCCTCTTTGATAAAAAAAGAGGGCGAATTTGTTAAAGAAATTTTATTTTAAAAACTGAATGGGAAGCAGATTGGGAATGCATCCGACAGTTTCATGAAGAGATGGCAAAATGACAAAACATATTGAGGAATTAGAAAAACACAAATGTGATTGTGAGCAACTTTTCTTTCTCGTTGCAATCACTATTGCAACCTATTCAATTCAAGACTGAATCCAGTTTGATAATCTCACAGAGGAGATTAGTCTGCGCCCATGTCAGGGAGCAGTTAGGCAAGCAAGGTAAGAGGAGCAAGTGGAAGGCCCGTGGCCTCCAACGGTCAAAAATGCCCCAGAGAATCTGGCGGAATTGACAAAAATCTTAAAAAACTGGCGGTTATGATTTCCCCAGAGATACTCGCATGGCAAGCACGATGCAACCAGTACATCAACACGCCACACTCCCAACCACTTTTGTCAGTGGAATTCAGAGTCCGCATGTATCTGGACATCCAAAAAATGGCCTTATGGGAAAAATTTTGTGAAGATGTACACAAAATTTTCCCAACTGCGGTGTACGTTGCACCTCACTCCATGTCACGCGGTTGACTGGACCTAGGTTTTGAGAGCAAAAAAGCAGCAGACGAGGCTGCAGCAGTGCGCATAGTGGTTGACCTCCACAAAGGGCAATGGGTCATCAAAACCAAACGCACCAG
>JAKSZP010009705.1:0-66201 GCA_022478985.1 Massospora cicadina
AAGGTGTAATTCAGCGATGTGGAGGAGTGGATCAATGCTGAAGTTATACAGCAGTGGGATGAGGAGGTTCCCTTGCTTGAGCCCTCTGTGTTTGTGATCTTGTTGTTTAGAAATACAGGGCCGCATATCGCCATGGATGAAGGTTCTGTTAGAAGCATCGCCAATTTTATGAATCTGGATGGGAGTTTGAAGGCGCTTAGGCATTCCTTTAGATATAACCAACTCACGCGATCATATACCACCTCCTGATATAGGAAAACCAGGGCTTCAGTTGCTTTGAACTAGCATATAGTTTGGCGACAGAGTGTATATTGGTTCAGATTGAACGCACTGGTATGAACCCAAACTGATTGGACCAACAGGACTTTAGAGGTTATTGTGCCTCATTTGGGCTAAAATTTTTGTTGAAGGTTTTGTATCAGTGTTACAGAGTGCAATTGGGCGCCAGTGGCTAGGTCCAGTTTGTCGCCCTTATTAAACAGGGTTATGATATAGGAATCCTGGCCACCAGGTTGAAGGCATGTCTCCAGCAGGCACTAGTTCATTGACACTAAGAGGAGAGGGGCAATTTGCTTGAAATATCATTGGTGAATTCATAGGGTATCCCATCAGGCCTGGGAATTTCCTACATGGTGCACCTCGGACTGTGTTTCAGAGCTGCTCCTGTGTGATTAGGTTTAGGAGGTTATAGTCTGGCGGTGTGCTTTGTATTCCAGCGTGTGTATAATTTTTATAATTTGTTGGGGGTTGGTTGGGGTATCACGATATAGTTCAGTGTAGTAGTGGTGTACTTCCGCCTTGATCTCCACTGGGTCAGTTGCCACGGTGCTGTCATCTTTGTGGACCTGTGTGCATATGGGCTAATTGCCGCAGGAGTGAAATTGGTAGAAGAAGTACATCAAGCAGGTTTCGCCTTATTTTATGAACTTACCTTTTAACAAAACTTTGATTCTGTGCTGGTGTTCAAAGATAAGGGCGTTTTTGTGGGTGTATATTTCCGCCCATCTACGCCTCCAGTTGGGACTGTAACTGTACTTTGGGTGTTGAGCTCAAATTGGTCCAGTTTTGCCAAAGTGCGCCTGATTGTGGCTGAGTTGCAGTGTACTTATGATAGGCGAGGTGGTGAATTTTATTTATCATTTTGACTTTGAAATTTGCTTAGGTTTCAATGGGGTCTAATATGAATGGAGTTATGAATTTTGGATATGTGGCCTCATATTAAACCCAGTCAGATATTTCGGGCAACTTTAGGTTTTCCAGATGTAACTTCCTCCAGGTCGACGCCTGTGTGGAAGTTTGGGTTGGTGAAAGCTAAACCAAAACGAGTCAGTGGCTGGAGAAGCTGATCTTTTTTGTCAAAGAGTTGGAGATGTTCAAATTGTGGTTTTTTGGGGTGAGGATGAACTCAATGTGGTTCATTGAGATGAGCGTTCCATTGCGTATGTTGGGGTGGGTCATGTGGGGGAGGATTTGTGACCTGTGGGAAGGTATTGTGTAGGCAAAGGGATGCCTTCATTGCACGTAATTTGATGTGCCCCAGGGGGTATCCTGGGGTTAGGCCATCAGTCTGTGCTGGGGTTATCCCAGCAGTTAAAATCTCCTTAAGATGGTAACTGGTGGGAGGTTAGTGTTGGGGTGGTTTCAAGGAATTGTTTCCTCTCAGATGTGGTGCATGGTGCATAAATGTGTGCTATTGAGACTGTGTCTTCTTGGCATCTGACTGTTGCTACCAGGATATGGTCATGCAGATATGAAGAGGATTTAGTGATTTTTAGTTTTTTATTATTGCAGATGACCACCCCACAGTGGGACATTCATACCAATTGGGATGGTGAGACCCTGGCTGGCCAGGATCCCTCTTTACCCTGTAGGCAGTGGTTTTCTTGGATGGCCAAGTTATCTATAGGGGGTTCTGCAGGAAGTTCAGCTTTTTGGCTTTTGGACAATTGATCCCTAACTCCCGCGATATTTAACGTCACTATTGACACTGAGGTGCCCATGGCACCTCAGGAGAAGTTGGAAAGGCCACCTGGCCCAAACCCAGCACACAATTTCAGATAGCTTGATCCGTATCATTGGGCCTGTCCACTCTGTGTCATCATCTAATCCCTTACCCTGGGCCAATTTTATGTGGAACTTGCAGTTTTAGGGTTTGAGTCAGATCTTCCCTTTCATGACTCATGGTGTTTCATTGTGGTGTGCTGATTGTTTTCTATGGTTGTGGGGTTCAAATTTGTAGATGTTAATCTCGCATTTTTGTCAATAATGGAGCTGAATTGTTTGGCTAAATTTTCTTGATTGATACTACGTGGTGATTCAGTCAAATTGTTGAGAAAAGTTTCATCTTGGGTATCCTGCTCTGATTGATTGGCTTGGTTGATCTCCTCTATGTCCTCCTGAATTTTGCTGGGGTCAATGGAGGAGGCTATGAGTGATAAAGCCTTGCTGCTGCTAACTTGCGGGCCTTCTGTACCATTTTGCATATTTTGGGTGATACTGGGTCTATGAGAATGTATTGCTCATCCTCTCCCCAGAGGAAGGCGTAGTTGGTGTCAACTATTTTGGCAAAGTCTTCCTCATCTTCATCGATGGTGTATCACAGAAGTCTGAGGGTAGTTTGCCCTCCTTCATGGGACATGCATGTACCTTGTGCCCCAATGTGCTGCAGTGGTTGCATATAGGCAATGTGCTTTCTGGTGTGAAGCGGAATACCTTTGACACTCCCCCATCCAGGAGATGAAACTCCGCTGTGCATGTAATTTTTGTGAGGTCCTCAGCCACCTCAGGGATCAGGTTAATCATGGAGATTGCCTTTCCTGTGCACAGGTTTGGCATCAGGTGAACCACTGTAGTTTGAATTGTTTAATTTTTCTGTAGCTGGCAAGTCCAGCTCGGAGCTCCTCTTCAATTACTTGTGGGGAAGGTTGGTAGGGAGAGAGATAAAGGAGATAAACAAAGTGTTCACTTTGTTCCATCTAGTGTGCGCAGTATGCACAATTAGTTTGCCCTCAATGAGGGAAATTTTGATGCAGACTTTTGCAGTGGCGTCTGCATCTTCTTCAGTTCAAAAACCCAAGTCACTTTAGCTACGGTGGTTTGTATGGGAGGTAACGTACACCACGTGGGGAAAAGAGAAGCCTGTGCCTCTCCCAATTTCTCTCACAGAGTTTGAGAACTAACCCCTAGGAAAATTTGGAGTCTGTGCTCTACCTTTGATAGGAGTTGGGCATACTGGATTTCCATGTACAAGTTTTGTTAGTGGAGAGCTCCACAAACCTAAACAGTGTCTGAGTTTGTGGTTTCTTGGCGACATTGGTAGCCAGTCCCCCTTCATGGGTTTCTTGCCCTTTGACGCACCATTTTGCCCATTTCCTGATAAAGCTTTTGCCCAATTTGATTGCAATTTGTTGATATCGCCCATCTCCACTGTGTGATTATCAAATTGTGCAGAACATATTGAATTGTGGTAGCTAATGTTATCATTATGGGAAAGAAAAATGCTGGTTTGATAGATTTGTTTACTCCTAAACTTATTAATGGACATCTTTAATATATAAAATAAGATAATCGCCTAGCTGTAAAGCAGCAACTTTGATTGCAGTAAAAATATTTTTGAATTTATTTTTTATGTGATATCATATTATTAAGCTAGTATAGAGATACCATCTTTGCCAGAGCTTTAAAAATACTATCATCTGAGATTTATCTATTAATAGATAATGGATTTTTGGTTGGGAAAAGGCTAGCTCGTGCTTCTTTGAACAAATCAAACAATATGATTGAAGGGCTTTTCTCACCACTTATTTAAATACAAAAATAAATAAATATTTAAGATGTGAAGTTTTTATAAATTTTTATTAGGTACAGTGTGGGGTAAAAAGAAATACTCTTCATAAGTTAATAATTGTTATTTAAAGCATAGAGGCTCGAAATTCAGATTGCTTAGTAAATTGTGGATTAGGAAGTATGATCTATTGGCCTATCAGATCTCTTGAACTCGCCTCATTTGGGTGAAATGGTTGATTGAGGGTTGAAAGCAGGAAGGACGAGACCATGAGGTAATGTTTTTATAAAATTTGACCCAATTAATGGGCTTGAAAATATTTGCGCTTGGTTGGACCCCCTCTGACCCTATAAAAGGGCCATTTTATGTGGGGTAACCTGTATTAGACTAGAAAAGGCCATGAGGATCCTCTAATGAACTCCCCAAATTTAGCCAACGGTTCAGTACAATCCAACCGCCCAAACTCAATTTGTTTGCCCAATTATTGTTAGAAGTGTTACCCCAATTTGAGGGGTTACCAAGAATCAGCCAGGGTCTTTGCCAAGTTTCACCCTTATTTTTGCCCTTATTTAAAACCAATATACTCTTATTAGATAATCAGACTTGTAGTTGTCCAACAATAGAAGATCTAATATTTTAATAAAATTTTGTATTTGGCAGAATTAATAGACCAATATTCATAAAAAGAGAAATAAGAATAATATTAAAGGGCTTTTCTGAAGAGGTATTAAGCTTTAAAAAAATATTATCAGATTAATCTAAAATTTTTTAAAACTAAATTTGTCCAAAAATTTTATCACCTTTATATAAACCTTGGAAAAAAGTAGAAGGACGATTTGATTACAAGATTCACATAAAGAGAAATCAAAAAGAAAAGAATATATTGAAATTTTTTTAGAAATTATGATAAGCAGGTGCTACAAAGGCTATGAAATTATCAGTTCCATGATTCTAGCGAAGATCAACACAAGTACAACGAAGTTATTAGTTCCATTGTTATAATTGATTCTAATTGGAAATACAGAATCCTGTATGAATAGACTAAAATTAAGCTACACGAGACAAAATTAGATGTACTTTTTTTGTTAGAAATGAGGGATATTTATAGGGGTAGATTTAGCAGTTATTTGTGAGGATTTTTGGGGTGCACCTGAAGTAAGATCTTTCCTATTAGATGACTGATATTGCTGATTAATAATACCATACTTGTGATAGCCAGATCTGATAACATTCTTATTTAATGAGACCAACCTTCATGTATGATATTTTGCCTCATCAGATAGCTTAGCATCATCCTTCAGAGAAGATTGATAACTCTGAAGGGTTGATCATTGGTCTATCCTATAATTGGATATCTCTGATGTGGATTTTGCAATCTCATTAGACTGAGATATCAAATATTGATCTTGAATAATTCCAGTCATTGTAGTTAAATCCCCAACAATGCCCCCTCAAGGTATTGCCTAGGGGGCACATACTTACAAAGAAATCTACTATGCACTCTATTGATAATATTACAATTATTAACAGCTGCAATGGATTATTCAATACCACAATGATAAATACTAAAGTAAGGACCATTTCATAAGGTGTCAAGTTTGTGAACCCAACCTCCCGGCCTATGTTGATAAAAAGAGTACAAGATCCCTAACTTGATATTCAGGTAATGTAGGTCTACTAGCGTTGGTTCTTGTTCCCTCCTTTAAGGTTGTAGCAGCAAGGGAACTTGAAGCAAAAACTTGTACTTGAATGATATTATCAGCTAGTTTTTCATAGCTAAATCAGTACTTTGTAGTGTAGCCTCACCAAGTATAGGTTTTACACTTTAGGGTAGAGTAATCCTGACCATACAGAGCCTTAAAAGGAGACAAACCAATTATACAATGGTAGCAAACCCTATAAGCTAACATCGTACTAGACAAATAAGGATAACATCTACTAGGGTCATTGGAAGCCATCTTTTAAAGAATGGCTACAAGGGTACCATTTGCTCATTTTGACTGACCATTAGTAGAAGGATTGTATGGGAACATAAATGAAATGATCAGTACCCATTAATTTAGTAAGCTCATATACTACCTGAGAAATGAAGTTGGTCCCATTGTCTGATAACAGGATTTTCAGGCTACCATGCATGTGAAAACTTGCTTAAAAAGAAAGGATGTAGTTGCCTTAGCGGTGACCATGTGTTAGATTTTTTGCCCATATTCCCAGCCTGCTAGATTACCTGGTGTTGTTAAAGAAAAATTCCCTAAAGCAAAGTGAATCATAAATCGGTTGACCCAAATTTTGGAGGAACTATGTTTGGGGATTTTGATAAACGCCTGGTCATATACATTGGGGATCAATCCGGATGAATACCTAATATCTCATCAGGTGGAGCGGCCAGTGATATAGGGGCATCTAATAATGATTAACTATCATGTGTACCAATTGGGATCACTCAGGTTTCTTCACCGACTGATTGGGAATGTATGGTGAGTGGTGAGGCGAGTGATGCCACCTGCAACTAGCAAATCAATTGGTTGAAGTGACCTGCCATAATGGGTAATAAGTCCCATTACCTAATCAGGCCGCTAGCCAATTATGGCTGGTTCACTTGGTCAAGAGGAAAATGTTGGGGACACGTTTCCAAACCTTTCCATTTGAGGTCTCAAGGATGTCCAATGATGGAATCCTAGCCAGGATGGGAAGACCATCACTGCCAGGATGAGGAAGGGTGATTCAATGGCAACAACTGCCATTTCATCAAAGAGGTGTCAACTGAGGGTTAGACAGCCAAATCAACTATAAATTCCCTAAGATTCACTATAATAAAAAAGAATTATTACTATAAAAAATATTATAAATTTGTTTTATTGTAGATCCAGTTATAGTTAGACTATCAGCATCCAGTGTGAAGTTCCATCTCAAGGATATTATTGCAGAAGGCAATATTTGGTAGACTCTCAGAGAGAAGAGTAGAGATCAAGCAGGGATCTAGAGATGAAGGGAACCACAACTATGGGATTGCTGCCAACTGTGTGTTGGGCTGAAAGAAACTGTCATCAGGAGATTCTGACAAAGATTGGGTGGAAAGTATTTCAGGAACGAATCCCTACGAGTATGACTATCAAGTATTTAATCAGAAATACTGGCTGAAGCGGTTGGGCCTGATAATAGTTCTAACTCAACTACGGATAATAGTCTCCATACTATTATCAGATAATATATTCTTTACAACGCGAGGTGCATGAGGAAATAGAACCTGTGCATTAAAAAGATTACTAGGGTTGTTTGCCAATATGAACAAAATAGTAAACTTTTACAAGTTGGTGCTCACTACAGGGGTAGTTGAGTAGAAGAATCTATTATTAATGTCATACAAAGAAGAGATGCGCAAGTTGTGGACTGAGATCGCCACAGTGAATCAGAATGCCTTAAACTCTGCGGACCACCAGAAGTTCACAGCCTTGGAAGAGCGAGTAACCAAGATGGAGGAAGGAGTTGAAAATGTAGCCAACTTCAGAAATGAGTTAGTTGGCAAAGTGAACTCAATAAAAAGGAAAGGAGGAGACCTCGTCTGAGAGGTCTTATTCCTGAAAATGGAACATGAAACGGATCACATTCATTTGAGAAAGTTCAGTGAGAACATTGAGAAGTTGATGAAAGAAGTAGAGGATTTGAAAGCCCACAGATGTGCATGTGAGCCTGATTTGGCCAGTGATGCTGAAGAGGGAAGTCCTCAAACAATACTTGGGAAGACGAATATCCTGAGAAATATGCCACCTGCATTTAATTCTATTTTGGAGATGATGCCCAAAGTCACTCCACAAGTGAGCCAAGTAGCCAAACTGAGAGAATTGGCCCAAAATGATTCGGAGGAATTCAGAGCAACACCTAAATTGCCCACATTCCATCAGGATAACGCCCCAGCATTTTTCCAACTATTTGACATGACCATGAATGGATACAGAGATCGTCAGAAGGCGTTGACGGTCATGAACTGTTTGGACACAGACTGCCAGAACCTAGTGTTACCCCACTTGGAGGGGGACAGCTGTCATATGCTGAGGCTAAGGTGGCTATAATGAAGGACTTTGGGAGTCAAACCCGCATGTCAAAATGCAAGCAAAACTTTATGGAAAATCAATTCTGTAAAGATGAGTCTCTTGCAAGTTTCGCAGATTGATTTTACCAGGAATTGTAGATCCTGGATGGAGCGAAGGTGTTAGATGACTTTGATGCAAAAATAACTTTGCAAGCGGCCCTTTGGCCCTATTGCAATTTGCATTGAATGATGTCTACTGTATTCATGACCAAGATAACTACCTCGCAAATGGTAGACAAACTGAAGATTTTTGGAGCAACGTTCAATGCTCTGAATAGAAGCTTCAAGTCCAATCTGGTCCAAATTCCGAATCCCATGAAGGAAAGCAAAGGAGACTTTTAACTGAACTGTGACGGGAAATAAGCCCAAGGATTTCAAATGGTTATTTAAGAATGAAAAGGTCTGCTTCCAGTGTGGCGGGAAAGGCATTTTGCCGCACACTGCAAAAAGCTGAAGGATCAAATTAACGTAGTCCAGGCTAAAGAGACAACAGTAGCCAAAGATTCAAGAAAATTCCCGCTGCCTAGACAAAAAACAGTCTAGAGCGATGGTAGAACCTGTCCCTCCTGATATCATGAACAAAGAGATAGATATCAGTGATCTGTTTGTAGATGACGAGCAGGATCAACTATATCAAGTGGTCAACATGGATATAAACGCTGTGACCAGAGCCAGAGCGAAGAAGATTGACCCTGAAATAGTTCAGAAAGTTGCCTGGCTATACGTCTGACAACTGGTGGAGAAGATTTAGACTGCCAAGGATCCTGATGAGTTAACCGATGTTCACTTAGATGAGGCCAATCTGTCAATTCCCTTTGGTGCAATTAAGGAATCATTTCCTGAATTATTGGCACAGATCGTTTATACACTAGATTTGGCTAATAACGCTGCAATTCACTCAGTAAATACTCTATTACAATACTCCAAGTGTACATATATAGATATTCAGGTGAATCAAGTGAGGGTGCAGGCGATAGTCAACAGTGGAGCGCCAATCAATATTGTGTCAATCAAGCTGTTGAAGAAGATGAAGATCTCTCTGGACTTAGAACACAAGAAAGAATATAGAACATCTGGGCCAAACACCAACATTTCCTGTGGAGCATATATTGTGCTGCCACTACAATTTGGGTCATTGGTGGTGTTGAGTAATTGACTGGACCTAATTGTCAGATATTCAACAAGGACATAATAAGGTTAGCTGTTTTATTTAACTGAGGTAAGCTGACCAGGGGACAGACATTACCGAATATATGTGAAACTAAGAGAATAATTAAGAAATATAAAAATTGGGCACCCCAGGGTACTCAAGTTACCCCTGTTGCCAGAAGGACTGCCAGGTATGGGGGGTTGATGCACTACTCCGAGGGGGTTTCCCCTGCTATGGAGCAGGTGTGAAGGAAAGGGTCTGTGTGGAGGAACCAGATTGGGAACCATGATTCTATGAGCGCTTTTTGTCTTGGTCTCATATATCCATAGAGCCAGGCTTGGAAGTGGACTAGTAAATGGACATAGAATCTGTTAATAATCCATGAATGGTTGGGACCGTGCCCTTGAACGCATCTAATGCAATTGTGTGTATTGTCCACATTGCAATGGGTATTAAAAGGGAGCAGAGGGTAGATGGTATTGGTGACTCAATCTGGAGCGCGAAGATACTCTTTGATATCGAGAATTACTGTTCGTTTTAAATCTTGAGCAGGCGTGCGACTTCCTGCCATACAGCTTTGGTTGGGGGGCATGTTTCTAGGCGGTGATGTAGGGATTCCTCCCCTCCACATACTGCACATGTTTTGTGGAGGGAGTTGGAGCGGTCCGCCGTCCTATAGGTCCTTCTCAGACAGCGCCAGGCGTTGGCTCTTACCCTCAGCTAGAGGAGTGGGTGGTGCGTCATTATCCACACTGTCTTCTGTGTGGTTAAATCGTAGGGGTTTTCTAATGCATCTAGGTATTCGATTCTAGCAATGGTTGGGGACATAGCAAGCATGTCTCTCTGGGGGTGGTTTTCTGGGTTTCTTAACTTGAATTGGGGGCTGGGTCATCCCCTTCCCTGTATAGTACCCATGTTCTCTATGGTCCATCCCATAAGGCGGATAGTTCAGAGGATTTGTTTGAAATGAGGGGAGGTTCCATGCGGACCTGTTGCAGTAGGGTGCTTGGCAAGGTATGAAAGTAGTCTGGGTGGACTATGTGGATTGGTTAATTTGAGCGCCTGTGCAAAGTTAGTCCTTGCTGCTCTGGACCAATGTTGTTGCAGGAGGTCTGGAGCAAGGATTTCCTTTATCCAGGTACCTAGGATGTGATTGGCATGGCTCTCAAAATCTATTAGTTGCATGCCTCCGCTTGAGCGTGGGCCAAATAGTGTTTCCATCCGTATAGGAGGGTGAGAGCCAGGCCACAGCCAGCCCTGGATAAGCGCGCGAATTGAAGCTATAAAGGTAGGTGAGAAGGCTATCGCATGGGCCTGGTACCACAGTATTGGGAGGATGAGCGAGTTAGCAACTGTAACTCGTCCTGTTAATCCTGGGGTTCTTCCCTTGAGGGAGGCGACGCGTTTGGATACCCGTTGTAACAGGTTACTTTCCATTGTCTCGTTAGCATATCCCCCTGATTCTAGCCATATCTCAAGGTGGCGGACAGGAGTGGTGGTGGGAGGTGATGCAAAGGGTAAAATGATTGGGTTTTTTCTTCGAGTGTTGGTGTGAGGTTCTGATGTTGTGGCCCAATTGTTTGTGTATTTGCCTAAGAGGATGATTTCTGTCTTCCTTTTGTTGAGCGATGCATTTCTCACCTTGAGTATTCTTCTAGATTGTGTTCCAGCTGTCAGGCATCTTCATTGTTTGCTAAACCTGCTACGCAGTCATCTGCAAAGGCCAGTATCTTGAATGTTGGTTGTCCTTGTGCGGTTATCCCCATGAGACGTGAGTCAGTTACTCGGAGGAGCGGGTCAAAGCTGAAATTGTATAGCAGTGGGCTGAGGGGATCCCCTTGTTTGAGCCCTCTGTGTGGGTTAATCTTGTTTGTTAGGAATCCAGGGCCGCATACAGCCATGGTTGCAGATTCTGTTAGGAGCATCGCCCATTTTATGAATCTTGGTGGGAGTTTGAAGGTATGTAGACATTCTTTTAGGTATGGCCAGCTAACACGGTCATACGCCTTTTCCTGATCCAAGAAGACCAGGGCACCAGTTGCTTTGGATTGGCAAATATTTGCAACAGGGTGAATGTTGTTCCATATTGAACGCCCTGGTATAAACCCAAACTGGTTGGGTGATAGGACGTCAGATGCAATTGCGCCTAATCTAGCTGCTAGAATATTTGTTAGAATTTTTGTGTCAGTGTTGGAGAGTGCAATTGGGCGCCAGTTGGCCAGGTCCAACTTGTCACCCTTTTTATACAAGGTTATAACGTAGGATTCATGGCCTCCTGATAATAGGCGTGTTTCCAACAAACTCTGGTTCATTGACGCCAATAGGAGGGGGGCGATTTGTTGAAAATATTTTTTGTAAAATTCGTAGGGTATCCCATCAGGCCCTGGGCATTTCCTACGTGGTGCACCGCGAATTGTTTCCCAAAGCTCCTCCCGTGTGATAAGAGATAGTATATTGTAATTTGGTGGTGTACTTTATATCTTGGCAGTTTGAATTAATTCTTTAATTTTTTGTGGATCTGTTGGCATATCGCGATATAATTCAGTGTAATAGCGGTGTACTTCCGCCTTGACCTCCTCAGGGCCAGTTGCCACAGTGCCGTTAGTCTTGCGGACCTGTGTGCATGTGGGCTGGTTTCTGCGGGAGTGGGATTGGCAGAAAAAGTATGTTGAACAGGTTTCGCCTTCCTTTATGAACTTACCTTTGTTCAATACTTTGATTATGTGTTGGTGTTCAAAGATGAGATTGTTAAGTTGGGCTGAAATTTCTGCCCATTTTCGTCCCCAATTAGGGCTATAGCCAGATCTCAGAGTATTTATTTCCAGGTGGTCTAGTTCTGCTAAGGTACGCTTGATTGTGGCTGTGTCCGCAGTGTACTTGCATGATGCAATATGTCAGGTTTTGTTAATTAAATCTTTTTTGAAATTTTCACATGTTCCGAAGGGATCCAAAGTGAATGGGGCTGTGAATTTTGGGTTTGTAGCCTTGTTTTCAACCCAGTCAGTATCTCAGGCAATCTTATATTTTCTGGGTGAAGCTTTCTCCAAGGCGACACCTGTGTGTGGGATTGGGTTGGTGCTAACTGCATCATAAATAGGTGATCAGAAAAATTGATCTTTTTGTTGTAAATTTAGAGATTCTTGAGTGGTGGGATTGTGGGATGAGGATGTGGTCAATACGACTCATTGATATGAGCATTCCCTCACGTATGTTGGGTCTTGTCATATGGGGAAGGATTGGTGAATTGGGAGGAAGAGCATCCTGTAAGCCAAGAGATGCCTTCATTGTGTGATATTCAATGTGTCCAGGTGGGTATCCCCTGAGATTAGGCCATCAATCTGTATTGGGGTTATCCCAGCAGTTGAAATCGCCTAACATGATGATATCTGGTGGGAGGGTGAGGGTAGAAATTTTTTCAAAAAAAATTTCTCTCAGTTGCAGTGCACGGTGCATAGATACATGCTAACGAAATTATTTTATCTTGGCATGTGATTGTTGCTACCAGGACTTGACCATGCAAGTGTGATGAATTTGTAATTTTAAATTTTTTGCTGTTTTGGACTATCACCCCACAGTGAGATGTCCATACTGATTGTGATGGTGCGACCCTGGTTGACCAGGATTCTTCTTTTCCTTGTAGGCAGTGGGTTTCTTGGATGGCCAAGATGTCTACAAGAGGTTTTCACAGGAATTTCAGCTTTTTGGCTTAGGACATATAAGCCCTGGCTCCCGCGATATTTAACGTCCCTATTGACACTGAGGTGCCCATGGCGCCTCAGGAGCAGTTGGAAGGACCCTCTGGTCCTATCCCACCACGGCTCATTTTTGCCATGCTCCGCGTCTGTACTCCAACTCTTTCACTGCCATTGTTGGTTCCCTTGATCTGACCCAATGATTCAAGGAGATTGCGGTTTTTTGCATTTGCATCAACTTTTCCTGCACAGGTCTCATGTTGATTTGATGCGGGTTGTTGATTGGATTTTATATTTTGAGGTTCAACATTGTTGCATTGTGCACCGCATTTTCACCCAAATTGCGGTTGCATTGTTCCTCAGTATGTGCATGACTGATGACGCTTTGTGGCTCAGTCTGGTTACTGGGAAAATTTTCGACCTGGGCATATTGTTCTGATTGGTTGGTTTGGTGAATATATGAAATATCCTCCAGAATTTGTCCGTGGTTAATGGCGGATTCCACGTGTGCCGCCGCTTCAGCTGCTGCTCTCTTGCAGGCTTTTTGTGCTGCTTTACGCTGTTTACTTGTAACTGGGTCCACGATGGAGTATAGTCCATCTTCACCCCAGCGGAATGGGTGGTGGCCATCAGTCATTTTGGCAAAGTTTTCATTATCTTCGTCCATAGCTTCTTCACAAACATCATTTTCCATTAAGCCCTCTTTTACAGGGCATGCATATTCCTTGTGGCCCAGTGAGCCACAGTGGTTGCAAATGGGTGGTTCACGTTCCAGTGTAACTCAGAATGCAGCTGACTGGCCCCCATCTGCAAAAAGAAATTCTGCTGTGCGGGGAATTCTGAATAAATCCTCTTCCACTTCTGAGAAGGGGTTGATTACAGTTATAGCTTTGCCCGTGCACAGGTCGGGCATTATGCGAAATTGCTGTAATTCAAGTTGTTGGATTTCTCCGTAGGCCACAAGACCTTTGCGGAGCTCCTCCTTGATTACCTTATGAGGAAGGTTGGTGGGGAGCGAGTCAAAGGAGATGAACAAAGTTTTCACTTTGTTCCATCTGGTGCGCGCGGTGCGCACAATTTTTTTGCCCTCAGGGAGGGCAATTTCCACGCAGATTTTTGCTGCAGAATCAGCTTCATCAGCTGTTTCAAAAAAAATATTGATCCAGCCACGGCCCATGTTGTTGGTGGCTACATACACTGCGTGAGGGAAAAGTGAGGGCTGTGCCTCACATGTTTTCTCCCCTCAGGGTTGGTGACTCATCCCCAAGGAAGAGTCTGATCCCATGTTCCATCTTTGACAAAGGTTGGCTGAATTGAATGTACATGTATTGCGCGTGCTTTACAGTAAATACCATAAACCCAGATGGTGTCTGAGTTTGCGATTTCTTTGCAGATTGGGTTCCTGGTCCCCCTCCAGGGCGTTTCTTGCCTTTAGTTGCACCATTAAGCGCATTGCTTGCCGTGACGCTCGCCCATGTTGTATTATTTTTGTTAATAAAGTCGCCCCTCTTTCCTATGTGTGATACTCAAATTTGCTGTTCAAATCAAATCGTAGTAACCAAAGTGATTGTTATGAGAAAGAAAAGCGACCAATAAGGTTAGCTGTTTAAAAACTTATTATGGATCATATCAGATATCAGCAATTATGGAACAGGTATATTCTAAGCTTATGCAAAGCATAGAATCTGTGGCCTAGCAATTTCACTTAATTATATTTGACTATGATGGCATGGACTTGAGGGCTTTGCTGGTTAGGTCGGAAAAATTCAAGTTTTGACTTAATGACTTGAGCACGTGGGCTTTATTAGTCTATGTCAAAATTAGGTTTTAATGTCAGTCGAGTTTTCAACTGAATTAACTACCGTTTAGTGATGTAGTTCGCCTTGGTATGTACTGATAATTACATGTGAAAGTAAATCAGTTTAGCTACTTTGCAGATATGATGAAACGCCATCTCAAGGATGATGGTGTTTACTCTGACCCTGAGTCTGAGCATGATGCCCTGAGTCAAAGTATTTGTAGACGTCCTTACAAACTTTTTATGTGGCCAAGGGCCACTGAAAGTAAGGCGTCATGGGTAAGATGTGGTTAACATTGAACCCTATAAATAACCCTTGCATTTACACTAATAAATACATCCTTTAACTTCTGGATTAATTTTATAATTTATCTTATAAAATTTTTGCGTTATCACTTTATTTTATATAAAGTCGATTTTCACTTGGGATCAGTAGGATCAGGGCAGCGTGCCATCAACCAAGTGAAATGACCGGGTATACAATTGAAGTATTACCAAAAAACTTTATCATTAATTTAAATTCACCATCCTGTCTATTGTCCTCACACAATAGATGCTCAAAACCACATCACACCCTCTAAGAAGAACCAGCCCTCCGAAGAAGATACCCAAAATCAACAAGTGGCGCTCATGGCTGGGACCACAGATGGTGATCGCGCTGAACAGGGAGCAATCCCAATCAATTATTTAGAACCATTGCTGGGCCCAATGGGAACACTAAAATGACTGTGTCCCAGATTAATTGGGAAGAAGTACCCATCATTACCTATCCTGACGATCCCATTTCACCTGAAGAGCTGGAACATCTTGAGCAGCAGTTGCTAAGAGAGTATCAATTAGGACAAGGGCCCGCGGACAATAATAGCAACCCTTTTTACCGCCAATGACAGCAAGATGTGTTGTGGATGAGATATCTTGCTCATCATCAATTAAGTGTAGCTCAGATCAGAAACAATTTAATGGGATAGAGAATATCACCCTATACTTAATTAAATTAGTACATCCCACCTCCAGAAATTCTCAGATGACAATTGCCCGCCATCATGCAGCCATTACTGAGTTAGTGAACTTCTCTCGCAACTCCAGCCAGGCGGGCCAAATTCTAAATGAGTAATTGGAAGCCAACTTCGCTGAGGTCCATTCGAGTTTGGAGGTAAATCACAACTTAGCCACTTGGGCTAATGACTTGGTAGCAGTAATAGCACAAGAGCTAAATGACAGATTGCATCCTATCTTTGAAAATTTCTTAGAGGAAAGAGGAGTCACCGAATCTTGGGTCAGCTATATCACTCAGACTTCTATTAATACTTCATAATCCACGAGGCTTAATCATGAAGCCAAGAGGCACAGTTAAACCATAATGATGAATTTTGTGATCAGTATTGACGCCTGAGCGCCCAAATTTCGCAGATGAAGAATTTATACACTGGAAAAAATCAATTACTGGCAAACACAATTTAAGGACTAATGGGCAAAAAATGAAAAAAATCAAGACTCTATTGATCATCTTAATCTACAGATCAATATATTTAATGATGATGTTAATATTAATAATGAGTTGAACAATAATCTCTATGGAGAATTGAACCAGCGCAAGAAGGTCATAAAAGAAAAGGACCAAGTGATTTCCACCTTGCAGCTACAAGCTATTAGCCTGAATGAGAAAATTGCAAAATTAAAATTAAAAAACTGTAATCATGTCAAATGGGAAAAAAATTATCGAGAAAATTCAAGCTATGGACGATGGGCATTGTCAGTGTGCTATAACCCACTTGACTGGAAATTCTTCCAATTATTATGAGGACGAAGCTTCAGAAATAGCTACCAAAATGGATGCTGGGCCACGTTGACAACTGCCTAGCAATATGGTTGCCTTGGCCAACCCTAGCGCCTCAAACCGGGATACAATGCCCCAACGCCCTAGTACACCTGGCTCTAGTCAACCTAGAAGTAATCATGATAACCAGGAATGGGGAAGCAATAATTATAAACCAGCAAACCTGCTAGCCTTTGACAAGAACGGAAGTATTACCACATTTGTCAAACGTTTTGAAATGGCCATGCATGGGGCCAGCGACCGCAACAAAGCAGCCACCATGATTAACTGCTTGGATGAGTGGAGCATAGAGTTAATTATGCCTCACATTAATGAAAATCCAACATATGCCAAAGTTAAGGAGGCCGTGCTTCATTAATTTAAGTCCAGAACAAATGTCGACCAGAAAATTTAAGTTTAGGAACATCAGCTTTAAGAAAGATGAAGCATTTGACAAATTAGTGGATTAATTCTATCGCAAAGCTCAGGTTCTCTTAGGCGCGCGGGCTATGGTCAATTTTGACGCCAAGATTGCACTAGAGCATGCAGTAGAACCTTACCCTAATCTATCAAACACCCTATTGCCTGCTTTCATGAAAAACCTTGTGACATCTGGTTTGGTTGACTACTTGCACAGATGCTCAAAAAATTATGGCCCTCCTAACACTGGTTACAAATCAGGAACCGCTGCTTTTCTGGAAAGCCCTTCAAAACCAATAAGAAGATTGACAGTAATCCGCCTATAAGAAATGAGCAAAACTCGAATGCAAGAGCCCCGTGGCCAGTGAGTGAAATTACTTGCTTTAATTGCCATCATAAAGGTCACTATGATTCATGATGCCATCAGCAAAATGTCAACTTAGTCCTTACCAACACTGTGCAAGAGGAGGGAAAAAGAAAAAGCACAATAGATGTGGGACGCTCTATTGTGCCTAAGACACTAGTCCCACCCAATTGACAAGAAAACAATGGCCGTGGGGCCTCATTAGACAATGAAATTGATTCTATTTTAGTATCAAACAAAGATTTCTCAAATGTACATGTGGTAACTAGCTCCCAGAGTAAGGTTGTCATACCTGAAGCCTCTGAGGTAGTCGCTAAACCCTATGTGCAACAAATACTTGAGAATAAACCAGCTGACAGGCCGAGCAATGCAGCAGATACCCCAATCCTGAAAGGGGTCAATATAGCAATGCCAATCGACACATTCATCAATGAATGTCCCAGTATTGGGAATACTCTGAAGCACACTCTTAACTCCCTGGATTCTTCCCATATTCACTTAGTAAACTCTATTATTTCTTATTACTATGATTGCACTTATGTGGATATTCTGGTCAACAAGGTTAAAGTTTTAGCTATTGTTGATAGTGGAGCACTTGTAAACATTAATTCCATGAAGCTGGTTAAGAAACAGAAAATAGCGCTAGATATTGACCATCATCAAGAATATGGGATCGCAGGCCTTAACAGCACTAAGGGTGAAGGAGCTTACAGCGCTTTGCCACTGCAATTTGGAGCTTTGGTAGTAGCTGCACCTGCTATAGTACTTCCAAACGCCAATTATGACATATTAATTGGAACTAGTTTTTTAAGGACCTATGGGATCTCATGCAATTTTAAAGAAAACATCTTGATGATATTGTGCCAATTGCTTCCAATTTATTACTCTCACAACAATATGAAGCCCACAAGCTGTTGTAGGAATTTTATCAATACATCTTATGCCGATGGGATAATACCAGTAGGGTATATCCAGTGGGGGAATCAAAGCCACCCCATGCCAACTGCCATAAACAAAAATCGAGGAATACCTCTACGTGTGAATAAGGATACAACAATAGCTCCAGGCCATCAACTGGTTATGAGGACTGGAACCACACTGGATATTCCAGAAGGACTGTATGGGGAGGTTGTATCCCCGTGGCATCGTTCTCATATGGAACCTAGTGTGGCGCCTGGAATACTCATACTGGGGCACGGAGAGATTGATGTCCTACTAGCAAATTTGACCAGCCAAAATATCAAGGTCAAGAAATATCAAGTAGTCACTTTTGTGCATCTGTTTCCAAGGGACAAGTTAAAATTTAGCTGTCAAATTTGGTGACTTATCTGAGTTCAGCTTACCAACCAAAACCCTTGGGGCACATACTGTAATATCCTGAGAATCATTCACCTGAATCGGAAAAACAGAAGGATGAATCACTAGAGTTGTTTGAACGATACTCCAAAAATTTTCACCAAAGATGACCAATATTTAGGTTGTGCAAAAGGAGTTCAGCATTTTGTTGATACCAGGGACCATATGCCTATTAGAATGAGGCCAATTTAGCGCCCCAGAGCCAGTAACAAAATAGTTAGTGAAGATTTAGACAAATTGCTGAAAAGCGGAATGATAGTGCCTTCCAAAAGCCTGTGGGCCAGCCCCATTTTAATCGTAAAGAAGAAAGATGGCAGCAATTGAGTTGTGATTGATTATCGACACCTCAATGCCATTAAAAAAAGGATTTATATCCGTTGACCAGAATTGACAATGCTCTGGACCGTCTGGGAGGGGCAAATTACTTTACTGCAATGGACCTCATCTTTGGATATTGGCAAATTGAGTTGCCACCAGAGGAGCAAGAAAAGTACGTGATGATTGCTGCTCAAGGGCTTTTTCAACTGACACGCATGCCACAGGTGCTGTGTAATGCACTGGCAACCTTTCAGCGTGCAATGGACACGATTTTGGGGAACCTTAAATTGTCCTTCATTCTGGTGTACCTGGATGACATCAATGTCTTTTTGAGAACGTTTTCCAAACATCTGGAGCATCTCAAGCAAGTGTTTGAACGTCTGTTGAAGGCCAACCTGAAGATAAAACCTAGAAAATGGCAATTCTCTAAAGAACAATTGGAATACCTCGGGTTTGTCATTGATTCCAAGGGCTTGTGGCCTCAGCCTCAAAAGATGGAGGCGATAAACAATATACAACATCCGATGAGTATATGGGATGTTCAAGTGTTCTTAGGCATGGTAGGATACTATCAAAGATTCACGGAATGGTTTGCAAAGATTGCCAAGCCTCTATTCCACTTGCTACAAGGAGGAGTTCATTTTTGCTGGGCAGCAGAATTCCAACAAGTCTTCAAAGCTTTGAAAAACAAAATGTGCTTGGCGCCTATCCTTCAGTAACCTGATTTTAGCAAGCCTTTTATCATACAAACTGATGCCTCGTTGACTGCAATTGGTGATGTGCTATCGCAGATCAGGGATGATGGTGAGTAGCATCTGGTCGCTTATTGCATCAGGACACTGAATAAGCATGAGCGTAATTATATGGTGACCAAAAGAGAATGCCTGGATGTCATCTATGCTTGTAAACATATTTGGGTTTACATTCATGGCACCAAATTTTTAAGTGCTAATGAATCACAGCTCATTATGATGGCTCCACAATCTCAAGGAACCTGAAGGATGGTTAGCCCGCTGGGCTCTGAAATAACAAGCATACGATTAGAAATTATTCATGGAGCTGGAGCAGCCCATCAAAATGCAGATGGACTATCACGACTTCCCATTGCAGCTGTCCTGAGCAATTTGGCCAATGAGCTTCATGAAAAAATGATTAACCAAACATATGGAGATGAGCCACTCAAAGTTCAAAAAGTGATCAAGAAAGCATTAATTGGCACCAAATATCGAGATGGAGTTTTATACAAACTTAAGCCCAAAGGACAACGTCGAATCATTCCAAAACCTTCCATCCAAATGGAGATTATCACACGAGCACACAAGGCCGTCAGACATGGGGAATGACTAAGATGTTAGAATTAATTTGAGCCAGTTACTATTGGGATTCCATGTGATTTGATATCCAAGACGTGCTCAATAAATATCATACATGGCAAATCACAAAACCTATGAAGTCAGATGTGAAATACTGTTTGATCAAACCTGACTGGGCCTGGCATACCGTGTCATTTTTTGTAATTGGCCCTTTGCCTGTGAGTAGCCTAGGCAACAAATACATAATTGTTGCTATCAACCATCTAATGAAATGGGTGGAAAAAAGCAATTTAAGACGTCAGGGCCCTAACTACTGCCAAGTTCATTATTGATAATATTATCTATATGCATGGATGCCCCAGAAGATATTGACAGACAATGTCATGAATTTTACTGGCCAAATGGTACAATGGCTAAATGAGTTGATGTCTATCAGAGGAGTTTTGTCAATGGGACCTTCTAGTACTAAAAAAAGGAGTGTTGTCAACACCATACCATCCCAAGACTAATGGTAGTAGAGCGAGTGAATGGCACTTTAGTCAGCATTTTATGCAAAAAAGCAGCCTTGGCGCCTTCGCAATGGGCAACTTCAATTAGTGCGACCATGTTTGCATATAATATTGGATACCACAGCAGCACAGGCCACTCTCCTTTTTGACTTTTGTATTGTAGACAGCCCGCTCTACCTCCATTATTATACTCAGTACTCAGTTCAACCAACGCAATTAACCCAAATAACTATGTCAAGCAACTAGCAAAGAGATATTGAATATGTCAAAAGGGGATCCCGCTCAATACATTGGGATATTTAAAAAAGTGCACCTGAAGCCATGGAGGCTTGTTCAGGTTGATTGATTGGTGTTTTTGCAATGGGTTGCAAAACTGAACTTTCTAGTATTGTTGAAGCATAGCTGGTCGACCCAGCCTGAGGAACCAAGGGCAACACACCCAAGTTGACAATAGCTCACTGAATGGACTTGCTTAGCCTTAAAAAGGCTCATTGGTTTGAGGCAGAAAGGCTATTGAGATAACGTTTGTACTTGGAGGAGCGCGAAAAGCCAGACATTGTGACCCAATAAGAAAGGTACCCAACGCTTATATCCAGTCAAGGCGGTGGAAGTGTTTAGTAATTGACTGGACATAATAAGGTTAGCTGCTTAAAAACTTATTATGGATGATATCAGATATCAACGATTATGGACCAGGTATATTATAAGCTTATGCAAAGCTTAGAATCTGTGGCCTAGCACTTCACTTAATTATATTTAACTATGATGACATGGGCTCGAGGGCTTTTCTGGTTAGGCCAGACTTAATTTAAGTTTTAACTTAATGACTCGGGCACGTGGGCTTTGTTGGTCTATGTCAAAATTAGTTTTCAATGTCAGTCAAGTTTTTGACCAAATCAATTACCAATTAGTGATACAAATTGCCTTAGTATGTGCTGCCAATTACATTTGAAAGTAAATAGGTTCAGCTATTTTGAAGATATAATGAAAAACCATCTCAAGGATGATGATGGTGTTTACTCTGACCCTGAGGCCGAGCATGATGCCCTGAGTTGAAGTATTTGTAGACGTCCTTATAAAGTTTTTACATAGCCAAGGTTCACTGAAAGTAAGGCGTCATGGGTAAGATGTGGTTAACGTTAAACCCTATAAATAACCTTTGCGTTTACACTAATAAAGACATCCTTTAACTTCTGTATTAAGTTTATAATTTATCTTATAAACTTTTTGCATTATCACTTTATTTTATATTAAAGTCGATTTTCACTTGGGATCAGTATGATCAGGGCAGCGTGCCATCAACCAAGTGACTTGACCGGGTATACAATTGAAGTATTACCAAAAAACTTTATCATAAATTTAAATTCACCATCCTGTCTATTGTCCTCACACAATAGATGCTCAAAACCACAGCACACCCTCTAAGAAGAACCAGCCCTCTGAAGCAGACACCCAGAACCAACAGGTGGTATCCGTGCCAGCAATAGTTTTGGAGAACCAAAACTATTATATCCTGATTGGAATGAAGTTTCTGCAGAAGTACGGAGTTAAATGTAACTTTGAGGGTAATACGTTAACCATCCTGGGTCAGACGTTACCATTAGTATACCAGAAGGACGGTGAAGTTCCATTGAACTGGAGAAACAACTTCTTTAATCTGATATACAATGATGGCATTGTACCAATTCAGTACCAATTAGTTGGTAGGAAGCGACAAGAGATGTCAGCGGAAATCCTAGAAAACTGGGGAATTCCCTTAAGGATCAAGAAGGAGAGAACCATACCAGCTGGATTGCAGATGATAGTTGACACAGGGTTGACTTTAGTGATTCCGGAGCTGTTGTATGGAGAAATTGGAAGCCCCTGGAAGAAGTCCAGAGTGGAGCCATGGGTGGCTCCCAGGATAATCATGCTAGGCCATGGAGAAATATGATTCTCTTGGCGAATTTAAGTGAAAATGATGAAGATCAAGAGGATATAAATTATCACATTTATTCATTTAATCCTGACGGCAGAATGAGATGATTCCATGAATTTGGGTCTTCTGAGGAAATGGGATTACTGGATGGGGCGGTTAAATGCATCAACCTATCGGTTGATAGTGATCAGCTCTCAGATCTGCCAGAAGGGCAGAAGGAGGAGGTGCTCAAATTATTCGAGAGATAATGGGAAGTATGTGCTCAGGAAGACCACAATTTGGGATGCGCATAAGGGTATTTCACAAGGTCAACACTGGGGAAAATCTACCAATAATAATGAGACCAATCCAAAGATTGAAAGCTGCTGAAGCAGTAGTGGAAGATGAGATCAGCAAAATAGTGAAACATGGGCTTCTAGTTCCGTCGTCAAGTCCCTGGGCAAGCCTGATTCTGATCATAAAGAAAAAAGAGGGATTGAATTGGGTAGTGATTGACTATTGGAGGCTGAATAAAATTTATGAAGAAGGAAATGTATCCCCTACCGAGGATTGATGATACACTGGACTGATTAGAAGAAAAGAAGTATTTCTCCAGAATGGACCTAATCTCAGGATACTGGCAGATCGACTTGCCAGAAGAAGACCAAGAAAAATGTGTGATTATCACCGCATAGGGGTTATACCAGCTGACTAGGAAGCCCCAGGGTCTTTGCAATGAGCCTGCAACATTTCAGAGGGCCATGGATGCAATATTGAGCGACCTGAAGAGGTCGTGCATCCTGGCATATCTGGTTAATATCAATGTGTTCAGTAGAACATTTACTGATCACCTGCACCACTTGGAGGAAGTTTTTAAGAGACTGTCCTCGGCTAATCTGAAGATCAAGCCACAGAAGTGCCACTTCTTCAAGAATGAGCTTGAATACCTGGGATTTGTGATTAATGCAAATGGATTTGCAGCCGCAACCCCAGAAGATAGCAGCTATTGAGTGCATGGCTGTGCCAAAGAGTGTCTGAGACATCCAAATATTTCTTGGGATGGTCAGATACTACAGAAGATTTATTCAGGACTTCGCCTGAATAGCCAAGCCTTTGTTTCATTTATTAAAGGATCCAAAAAAAGGATTTGTATGTAATGAAGAGGCCCAGGACTCCTTCAATGAATTACGCCGGTATCTGATAAATTCGCCAATTCTGAAATATCTGAATTTAAATTGGGAGTTTATCATTCAAACCAATGCTTTGTTGATGGTGATCGGCGCCATACTGAGCCTAGTAGGTGAACTTGGGGACGAACATCCAGTGGCGTATGTGAGCTGGACACTCTCAGCCGTTGAGAGGAATTACACCATGACTGAGCGTGATTTCCTTGCGGTCATTTAGCCTGTAAGCAATTTCAGGTGTATGTCCATGGAATGCACTTTAAGGTGGTGACGGACCACTCTTTGCTTCGTTGGCTACACAATCTATGGGAACCTGAAGGATGACTGGCCCAATGGGTACTTAAACTTCAGGCTTATGATTATGAGATAGTCCACTGAGCAGGGCTTCTCACCAGAACGCAGATGGCTTATCGCGGTTACCAATGGTCCAGTTGGTATATCCGCAGGCTGATGAGCTTTTCCAGAGAATGGTCAAAGGAAGAATCAAGGATGAGCCTCGAGAAATCCAAGGTGCACTTCAAAAAGCAATGGAAAACACTGAGATCTTGGATGGACAAGTATTCAAGATGATAAATGGGAAACATCTATTATTCCTGAAACCGTCAGAATGAGCAAGCAATAGTTCAAGCCACTCATAAGGTTGTTGGGCACAGAGGCCTGAGAAAACAACCAATCATATTCGTCAGTATTATTACTGGGAATCAATTAACTATGATGTTGCGAATCATCTGACTTGTTGCGTGGAATGCCAACTGCAAAATCACATAATAATACAACTGGATACTGACTGGTCTGACCTGGATTTTCATGACACACGGTGTCCATTGATGTGATGGGACTGCTGGTGATGAGCACAGGAGGAGTGAAGTACATCATAGTAGCCATTGACCATCTGATGAGATGGGTCAAAACAAAAGCCCTAATCAGAGTTGACGCTACCAGTACTGCGAGTTTTATACTGACAATTAGTATAACAGCTTGGATGTCCACAATTCATACTGAGCGGTAATGGGACTAACTTCACGTCTCATGTGATCCCAAGGTAAACTTAATGGGGATCTGGGGAGTTGTGTCAGTACCATACTGATTAGAGATGAATGGACTGGTAGAACAGGTCAATGGGACGTTGGCCGTGACGCTGAGGAAGCTAGTCACAGGGAGAACTTCTGTGTGGGACATGTACCTGAGTTTGGTGACATTTACCTACAACATCAGTCATCATATGGTGATGGGAAAGGCGCCGTTTGAATTACTAATGGGAAGAAGGCCGCTTTGCTACCGATATTATATTCAGTAGTAGAACCTACATCAGGGATGAGTACTGAACAGTACCTAAACCAACTGACAAGTATCCTGATCGATATGCGATTGCAAGCATTTGATACAACCTTGAAGAAAAGGATATGAGCAAAATTGATGGATGATAAGAACCAACTGCCATTAAAAGAATATTGAATAGGGAAAAGAGTCACCTATTGCGATACACATGGTTTTGGATGAAGAAACAAATTGGATGCACTATGGTCAGGTCCGTTTGAGGTAATCTCCAAGATTGCAACTGATGCTTACTCCATCAAGAATCTCTTGGATGGAGAAGTAGTAAATCAAGTCCACGCTAAGTATCTATAGCATTATATTAAAGAAAAAAATAAAAGAGTTCCCAAAGAACCAATGAACCATTAAGTTGGTCATGTCCTGATGATTAGGTCAAGTCTGAAAAAAGGACCTTTGAACCATAAAAACTAATAGGTTTAAGTGCCCAGGGTCCAGTTTGGGGGAAAAGAAGGACCTCTGAACTGAGACATGGTCAAGTCTCATCAGAAATAGGAAAAAAAGAGAGAATAAAAATAAAAAACTGATAAAAGATATTGAAAAAAATAAAAAAGATTTTTAAAAATGCATAGAAAAAAAGCCGATATATCTTTAAAAAATTTATTTTTATTGGTTGTCCTCAGTACAGGGATGATTCCACCTATGTTGCCCTTTGGGGGAGGGAGGATGGATCGCGGTAGGAAGAAATAGCCTGTTGAAGTCAATATGTGATCAGACACTGGCAAGGGCAAGACCTACACAAAACCACATTCATTGAGTGGACGCCAAGCCCTGAGAGAATGTGACTAGGGAAAGGGAAATTGATATGTCAAAAAGAAGCCAATTGTGAAACCCCGGAGTGGGGAGGAAAACAGCAATATAGGAAGAGACAATTGGCAAGTAACCCTAAGTAATCCTGATAAGGCACCATCATTGGAAGATTTGTCTTGAGTGCCTGATGATGGGCCTCATTAAAACACTGGACATGTGAGCTGGCAGTGAAGAAGGAATACTCGAGGGGGGTTGTCAAATCAAGCCCCCAATTAATGCCTTCAATGGAAGATAGTGATGAGAAGCTCCAGAGAAGAGGTAATTGTGTAAAGAGCGGATTGCATCTTGCAAATGATGACTATGGGCTTCAAGGAAGCTGAAGCTGGATGACTGATGGAAGCCAGGCGAGGATTGAAGCTTTATTGACCAAATTCAAATAACTTGGCCAGTAAAGTGGAGAGCATAAGCAGCAGTATCCTGATCCAGAAGGTTGTCCAGATCAGAGGGATTCAGCTCTAATGTTAACGCCTCAGTAACCTGGGCCCAAAATTCAGCATAAGAGAGCTTGAAATGTATGCTGTTCCTGATTGAAAGCTCAGAAACCAGCACAGCGGGTTAGTAGAATTGCCTGAGTCAGAAGAGGAACTCAGGGAGTAAATCTAAACTGGCCAAGAATGAAAGATCCAAAGCAACCGGCATAACCTCCAGAGCATTGACTATGATGTTTGGAGCATCAGCAAAAGGAGCTGAATCCAGAAGGGTTTTGAAGTCCAACTCTGGGATCAACTGCAAGGGAAGAGTCAGCTGAGAGTTGTTAAAAATGATGGCACGCCTGGTTTCAGAGGGATTGGTTACAGTTTCCAGTAATTTGATGGAAGGACTAGCTCCTTGTGCCAGATTAGGCGTATGAGTCCTGGAAGGACCATAGAAGAGGTTCCACCGAGCATCCTGACTCATCTGCTGGAAGAGACGGAGGTCCAAATCTGACAGACTGTTAAGAAGTTGCTGATAGCGGGATTCTGAGTTTGACATATGAGCAGGACTAGAGGGGGGATGTTGGAATTATATAGAAGTTGACATTATTCACTCTATAATCCATTAGGCTCCAATTTCGGGAGATTAATTATCAAAAATTAATGAAATAAGCTTTCTGTGGGAAGAATTAAGAATGACTTACAGTTCATCTATTACTAAAAAAAGAATGACTTACATCCAAGAGGTTATGAGCGAAATAATGAGGGCGAATAGAAAATAAGTTTTCTTAATCAAGCCAGAAAACAAACATCGATGGAAAGAGTCTCCTGTCTAGGATGAGGAGAGAATCAGGAACTCAAGGACGCTGGACCAAGAATCCTGAATATGACAGTGGGTCATATACCCTGATGGGGGAAAACTGGATCCCAGGAATAATATCACCATGAGTAAATAAATCAGCCCGGCATGACAAGAGGTCATGGGGACCATGCTCTGATAGGCGGTAGTGAGGAGGAATGCCATATGCCAAAGGTCATCCCAAGCAGCATTAAGTATTGATGAGTGTACTCCGCTTGAACCAATGAAATATTTGACCAGGTGTCCAAAGTGGTGTTCCCATGCCCTGGTCCTTTTCTTGCTGGAAATCTTGGCAAGAGGGGGATGTGTTGGGATTTTTGCCCATATTTTCCCAGCCTGCTAGATTACCTGGTGTCGCTAGGGAAAATTCCCTAGAGCGAAGTGAATCAGAAATTGGTTGGCCCAAAATTTTGTAGGAACTACGTTTGGGGGATTTTGGGATATTCTCCTGGTTGTATCCATCAGGGATCAATCTGAATGAATACCTAATATCTCATCAGGTGGAGCGGCCAGTGATATAGGGGCATCTAATAATGATTAACTATCAGGTGTACCAATTGGGATCAGTCAGGTTTCTTCACCGACTGATTGGGAATGTATGGTGAGTGGTGAGGCGAGTGATGCCGCCTGCAACTAGCAAATCAATTGGTCGAAGTGACCTGCCATAATGGGTAAAAAGTCCCATTACCTAAGCAGGTTGCTAGCCAATTATGGTTGGTTTGCTTGGATTGAGAGGAAAACATTAGGGGCATATTTATGACTCTTTCCGTTTGAGGTTTTGAGGATGTCCAATGATGGAATCCTAGCTAAAATGGGGAAGACCATTGCTGCCAAGACAAGGAAGAGTGATTCGATGGCAACAGCTGCCGTTTCATCGAAGAGGTGTCAACTGAGGGTTAGATGGTTGAATCTCTTATAAATTCCCTATGATTCACTATAATAAAAAAAGAACTATTACTACAAAAAATATTATAATTAATTTTATTGTAGATTCAGTTATAGTTAGACTATCAGCATCCATTGTGAAGTTCCATCTCAAGGATATTATTACAGAAGGCAATAATTGGTAGACTCTCAGAGAGAAGAGTAGAGATCCAAGAAGGGATTTAGAGATGAAGGGAACCACAACTAAGGGATCGCTGCCAGCTGTGTGTTGGGCTGAAAGAAACTGTCATCAGGAGATCTTGACAAAGAACAGGTGGACAGTATTGCAGGGAACAATTCCTACTAGTATGACTATCAATTATTTAATTGGAAATACCGGCTGAAGCATTGGGCCTGATAATAGTTCTAACTCAACTATGGATAATAGTCTCTATAATATTATTGGATAATATATTCTTTACAACGCGAGGTGCATGAGGAAATCAAACCTGTGCAGTAAAAAGATCACTATGGTTGTTTGCCAATAAGAACAAACTAGTAAATTTTACACCACGAAAACTGAGATAGCTTCATTCCATTTAGTAAAATGGTTGATATCTAATAGAATATATTGATGTCCATAAGTGGCAGTAGGGAGAGGGCCCACCACTCTGATACTCATAGTAGAGAAAGGTTCTGAAGGTCCCACAATTTTGTGTTGGAACATCAGATTTCCACCACATTGTTGTTGGCAAGTGAGACAAGTCTCCAACACATCATGTACATATTCAGGCATTTTATCCCAGTAACAATGATTTTTCAACCACTGTAGGGTATTAGCGACAGCTCCATGCCCTACACTTTGATGAGTCTCCATAATAGTATCAGTCCTCGCAGAGGGCCAACTAAAGGGCAACAATTTAGAACTCAACTTCTTGTATAATGAACCTTCTTTAACCTTATTATCTTTTGTTAAGGATTGTAGCTTCAAAATAACATCCTTAGATTCATGGTACTAGAACTCAGATCTACCAATCAAGTCATAGATGCGATCCTCCTCATCAGATAATAACATTAGTATAGGCAACTTAGAAAGTCCATCAGCGTTTTGATGAATAGCTTCAGCGCGATGTTGAATTTTAAATTCATAATTCTGGAGCTTTAATGCCCATCTAGCTAAGCGTCCATCAGGATCCTTCATTTGTTGCAACCACTTCAAGGAATTTTGATCCGTGATGACAGTGAAATGCTTGCCATAGAGGTAAGGGTGGAAATTCTTGATGGCGGACAAAACTTCATGGCATTCTTTCTCAGTAAAGCTATAATCGCGTTCAGCCTTAGAAAGGGTTTTACTATAGTTTGCAATGGGGTGATCAGCCAGGTTGGTATCATGTTGAGCCAGAATGGCTCCAATAGCAATATCACTGGCATTGGTAAATAAAATAAAAGGTTTGGAAATCAGGATGGGCTAAGATTGGTGCACTAACTAAGGATTGGTGCAAAAGAATGAAAGCTTGCTGCTACAATTCTTCTCATACAAAAGGGACTTCCTTGTGCAAAAGGTAAACTAAAGGCTCTGCAATCTCCACGGAATAAGTGATGAATTGTCAGTAATAACCAACCATCCCTAAAAACACTTGGATATAGCGCAAGCTTTTAGGAACAGGCATGTCCAAAATAGCTTGTATCTTATTAGATAAGGGTAAAATTCCATCATGATTAACTTTATGGCCTAAGAATTTCCATATCAGTCTTAAAAAACACACTTGGATGGTTTTAGCTTAAGCAAAGTGCAACACATCCGACCAAATACTTCCACTAGATGAGCCAAATGCGCGTTAAAAGTGCGAGAAAACACAGTAACATCATCTAAATATACCGAAAACACAAGAAAGTTTCAAGTCCCCAAACAAGCCATCCATGGATCGTTGGAAAGTAGCATGGGCATTACAAAGCCCCTGCGGCATACAAATGATCTCAAATAACCCTTCACTAGAGACTAAAGCACAACTTTGACAATCTTCCGGAGCCAGGTCAATTTGCCAATAATCACTTGCAAGGTCCATAGCTGAGAATTATTGTGACCCAGACAATAGTCAAAATGAACATCAATGCAAGGTAGAAGATAAGAATTGTTTTGGGTAACAGCATTGAGCTAACGATAGTCCATATCCACTCTATGACTCCCATCCTTTTTCCAGATGAGGAGTAAAGGAGAAGCCCATGGACTCTTTGAAGGTGTTAAAGCCCCGCATCAAGGAGTTGTTTCAATTCCACTGAGACCTGAGCCTCCTTAACTTTAGATTTGCTATATGGTCAAGTTCAAATAGGGAGTATCCCCAATTTTCACCTGATGCTGCAATTCTTTCATTAGCCCAAAATCTCCAGGACCTTTGGAAATATATCTGCATTCTCTTCAATCAAAGCATCAGCTTCATTCTGTTGTTCTGGAGTGAGAAAATCTCCAAATTTAATGTCAACTCTAGCCTTGATAGGTGGTTCTTCCAGCCCAAAATCATGTAAATCCCCACATCCTGAGATGGATAAAATTTCACTCACAGGAGTAGGCCGCACATAGATGATAAGATATTGTGATTCAATCGCATAGGTCTAGAAGTGAGATTAGCTAATAGAACTAAAACAGTCCCATCATAAATGGGATCAAGGATACCAGGGCAGGTTAAAGCCTCCAAATGAGAGGGATTTTTGTTACCAAAGATCTCTAATACATGATCAGAGGGAACAAATACTTGTACTCCAGTATTGATTATGACTTGAGCCTTTGGAGGAATGGTAATCAGATTGTTAAAATATAAAGGCATTCTGTCAAAGGCACAAGCTAATATAGGCAAATGTGTAGTCCTTGGTCCCAAGATTTGGTACTCAAGACGTGAGATAGATTTGGGGTATACCATTATAAAAAACACTTCATTTGAGTTTGCCTTTGCTATTGGGAGCATCTTGTAGAATTAAAGGTACTTGGTACCCAATTAAAGAAAGGTAATTGTCCTTAAGACTGAGAATCACATCAAAATCAATGAGAAATTTGGTTCCTGAGAATGTCATAGCAGTTGTTGTCCAACACTACTGCAATGCTAAAACAACCAACTTTCCAAAGCTCATTGAAAGAGTTGAATAATCTCCTATAGATTTAGTGTAGGAAGGACCAGCAGTTTCATAGTCATGAGAATGGTTTAAGTCCGACGCCAATTTGATTTTTTAAATAAGACTGAACGAGATTACATTAATGGGCGATCCCATATTCAATGATAGCCAAAACTTTCACCTTATGCACGATGACTTCCACCTGGGTCACATCAGTGCCAAAGTTTGGGATTGAAAACACTGAGGGATTAATCTATTTAATTTAGTTAGAAGAAGAAAC
Organism: Massospora cicadina; assembly: GCA_022478985.1. Classification (NCBI taxonomy): domain Eukaryota; kingdom Fungi; phylum Entomophthoromycota; class Entomophthoromycetes; order Entomophthorales; family Entomophthoraceae; genus Massospora; species Massospora cicadina. The sequence continues at coordinate 31,355 of JAKSZP010009705.1, forward strand.
AGAAGCATAAGCAGAAATAGTATCTTTGTTGGCTAATTCATCAGGGATATCAAGTTCACCAGGAGCGGATATCACATAACAGTCTTTAGAAGTGTTAAAAGGTTTTGATTGAGGCACAGGAGGTAGGTCAGCACAGGAAGCCTCATGCCCTATGCTGACTCCTCTTTTTTCGACTCCTCCGCTTGTTTTTTCCAACATTGAGATTCCACATGACCCACGAGACCACAATAGTTGCATGGCTCCTTCTTTGGTTTAGGTTTGGGTCTAGGCGGCATCACATGGATATAAGAATGAGGGTTATTAGCAGAGGTCAGGTGTACCACACCATTAGGAATCTCCATGAGCGCTTCTTTGATATCAAGAATGGATCTGAAATTTCTTTTAAGTGGTTTTAATATAGTAGCAACTGTGTATGAGAAGCAAACGCTCTCATTACAGCTGATATGACATCATCATCTACAATTAAGTTTGGGCCTCATTTGGGCAAGTAGCTAAAAAAAAAAGAGTTTGGGCCTCATGATAGAATCTCTTAGTGAAATCTTGGATTGACTCTCCTCGCTTGATTTGGTTACTCATAAAGGCTTGCTTTTGGTTAGATAAGATTTGATGTCTCCTGAATTCTTTTATAAGGGTGAGTCTTCACTTGAGCCCATGTATTGCAAACCTTAAGGTGAGGAACCATGATCTCTTGAGCAAACTAGATTAGACAAGAGGTAATATGCCGTACTTTCTGTTGATCTGTTGCCCTATCCATTGCACGCTTATAGACAAAGAGAAACGAATGGATGCTACCTTCACCCTGTTCAAACTTATCCTTAAAGGTAGGTTTGAAGGTAGTGGTTCATTACTCAGAAATGTACACCTAATACCTTGACTGGATCAGCTTCAGAGGGTTCAGATTCTGGGATATGAGCTTGAGTGGGAATTTGGTCAACTTGTTGCCTTAAATGATTGAGGTCCTCCTGTAAATTATGAACCCATTGAGAAAGATGATCATTTGCAGGTTGTTGATTCAAGTTAGAAATCTCTTGATTATCTCTTCCTGCTTGTTCTCAAGTACTACGCATTTAGCAGTTAACCATTCAATGGGAAGCGTTTAACCTTGCAAACTGGATTTCTTGCATAGTTTGGTTAGCATCGCATAGATAATGAGCATTATCCACGCCATCCAATAAGTTAGTTATTGAGTAATATGGGTCAGTCAGAAGGCCTTCCAATGATAAGAAACACACTTGTGCTATGGCTTGGATTTGGGTTTCTAACACCTGTACTCTGATACTAGTAGAATCAGGGTTCTGAATCATGCATTGGAAGAGAGGAGCCAGGGAGACCAGGAGGCCAGGGGGTCCTTGCGACCCATCTCAACCTGCTGGCCCAGTTGGGCCTTGTTGACCCACAGGGCCAGGAGGAGCACGTTCACCAAGAGGTCCTGGGGTTACCAAAGGGGAACTAGGTGGTCCCAGCGGTCCAGGATGACCAACAGGGCCAGGTCTACCTTCTCAGATAGTATTCATAATTTGGACAAATTGTTAGAGTAGCCTGTCAAGATCAACAAAGCGCTCCTCATGTTGGACCATAATTGTCCCAGTTGTCTTGTAATCTCATCCTGAAGGGTGGTGATACGGTAATGAATAGGGTTAGCAACATTGCTAAACTGCTGAGATATTTCTTGGCTGATTTATCCCACAACTCCATAATCAATTCTCACCAACTGGTTATGTAGATTGTTGATTGCACTTCTATTATTGAGTATGGCTTCCTGATTATCCTGTCCAAAGTTAAAAGCCATCTCCTAAAATGAGGATAACTGAGAGAGAAATTGTTGCACTTTGTTCAACTGGCATTGGATCTCAAGATGATGCAACCCCAAAATCTGGAGTACATGATGAATAGTGGGATGTACGTATTGCCTGAGGTACTGCTCAGTTCTAGCCAACCCAACTTCGGTAGGTAGTAACACTGCTCAGTTGTATAAGCTCATCATATTATCAGCAACTTTAGATGCTTAGTCTCAATTAGGATGGGCACCAGGCTGGATAGCGACTTATAAAGCCTTTGACCGTTTCTTCTATGTTTGCAGCTTGAATCTGATAATTATTTTGGTCTGGGCTTTCAATGGTCAAGTCCATAGAAGCTCAAAATTGCAGATTACTTTTATAAGCAGAAGGCATTTCTTGCCTGTTGAAGTGTACCCATTGGGTGATACTCATTGATTCCTCAGAAGAGGGGCTTTCTTTGTTAGACATATTCATCGTTGTGAAAGTATGTTTTCACCAGGTAGCCTCAGAAGCAGACCTGGCAGGGAGCACCGGTATTGGAATTTTGATAGAAATTACAATAGGCAGGTGCTACAAAGGCTATGAATTTATTAGTTCCATGGCTTTAGTGAGAGATTAAAACAAGTACAACAAAGTTATAGGTTCCATTACTATAATTGATTTCAATTGGAAATACAGAATCCTGTTTGAACAGACCAAAATTAAGCAACACATGACAAAATTAAATGTACTTTATTTGTTAGAAATGAGGGATATTTATAGGGGTAGGTTTAGTAGTTATTTTTGAGGATTTTTGGGATGCATCTGAGGTAAGATCTTTCCTATTAGATGACTGATATTGCTGATCAATAATACCATACTTTTGATAGCCAGATCTGATAACATTCTTATTTGATGAGACTAACCTTCTTGTACGATATTTTGCCTCATCAGATAGCTTTACATCATTCTTCAGAGAAGGTTGTTGACTCTGAAGGGTTGATTGTCTGTCTATCCTAGAATCAGGTATCTTTGATGTGGATTTTGCAATCTCATTAGACTGAGATATCAAATCTTGATCTTGAGTAATTCTTGTCATCATAGTTGAATCCTCAACAGAAATTCAAATACTATTTCAGTTCTATAAGTCTCAAATTTAGATTCAGTGATAATTCAATTTGTAGCCTAATTCATCAGTATTTATTTATCACCTCTAAGATTGATATCTGGATTCAATTTTGGATAGTAATAAATCACTTAAATCATTCTAGTTATTATCTAGATCCAGGCCATATGCACTGATGCACCAATAATGTTAATCATATTATAATATAAGACCTGGAATAGGACTTAAATTTTTGTACTACTGAAACCATCCATAAACCATAAAATCTTTTAAAGTATCATATAATCAAACAATGGCAATAAGAATACTTTATCATATGACAAAAGCTACTTGAGACTTATTCATGTATAACACTATTATCAGTTTTAGTCCTGTTTAGGGCTTTATATAATTATTATATAAAACCATACTAAATTTTAAGGTATATTATACTATTTTAAAAAATGACATGTGCTACTTTTAGTTTCTATTATTACTAAATTACTTTAGGCTTAACCCTATAATAGATATTGCTAGATTTCATTAAGAAAGCAGAAATTGAGCTAATACCCCAAGTGAGATCCAATATTTTTGGTATATGACTGTTGATAGATTCATCAAGCTTTTAAACTTAGTAAATTTATTGCGAGGAAGGCCGACCATGGGATGGACACTTCCAAATATGACTCAGAAGAGACAAAACTTTGTACCAGGGGAGGCACCCCAGAGAAGCGATGCTATCTCTTGTTGCCAGCGGGAACGCCACTTATAGGGAGGAGGGAACGTGTGAAGGGGCCGTAGCCACTATTGAGCACGTGTGGAGGAAGGGGTCTGATTTGATGAACCAGACTGGGAACCAGGAGGAGACTAGCTGTCAGCGACGCGGTGGGAGATATCCAAACACCCACGCTTGAAAGTGGTCCACCAAATGAGACCAGAATCTGTGGACAGCTTCTGGGAGGGTGGGGATGGAGCCAGCGATGGCATCCAAGACAATCGTGTGGATAGTCCACATGGCGATTGCAACCACCAGAGCACGGAGGGAGGGTGGGAGGGGGAGGCCATTGATGAAGCAAACATATCTCTTGACAGACTGAAGGGATGTGTTTGATCCTGGCCTAGCAGACGTTGGACTTCGCGCCATATCACTTTAGAGGTGGGACACTTCTCCAGGAGGTGGAACAGCGTTCCATACTGGCCACACATGACACAGGATGAGTGTAAAGCGTTAGAGCGCTCAGCTGTACGATACACCCACCTCAGGCAGCGCCACACATGGGAGCGGACTTGAGGCTGCAACAGAGGGTGGTGTGCGTATTTCCCAGATAGTCTTTAGGGTCTCAGTGGAATAAGGGATGTCCATCATGTCCAGGTAGTCCACCCTGGATAGGACTTGGGGTCGAATGGGGATCACGCCATCATGGATGGGTAGCCCCTGTACCTCTTGTGTGAACTGAGGAGAGGGGCGGCCTCTTTGGGTTGTATGTCCACTAATACGAATTCTCCACTCTGCGCTTCGCATGGAGAGTAGGATTCGTTTGTAGTAGGCTTTAGTCCCGTGAGGACCTGTGGCTGATGTGTGTGATGCGAGGTATTTCATCAGGGGTGGGGGTTTGATGGATTGTTGAGGCCCAAGGCTCAGGAGAAGTTGGAGCGGGCCACGCGGGACCAGTGTTGGGATGGGAGTGTAGGAGCAGTGACGGCCGCGATCCAGGTGCCCAGGATCTTGGCAGCATGGGCTTTGAAGTCAAGCAGGCCAATGCCACCTTGATGATGAGGGCCAAACATGACCTCTAGCTGTACTGGTGGAGGGCGGCCTGACCAAAGCCATCCTTGCAGCAAAGCATACAGGGATTTGTAGAAGCTTGGGGAGAAGGGGATGGCGTGGGCTCCAAACCAGACTTTGGATAGGAGAATAGAGTTGGCAAGAACAACCCTGCCAGTGAGGGTAGTAGGGTGGGCTCTGAGAGAGGCGATTCTCTTCGTCACGTTGTCCAGTATATGGCACTCCATTACTGCTGACGCGTATCCGTCTGCCTCCATCCACACGCCCAGATGGCATACCGGTCCTATGGTAGGACGTGGCACAAAAGGGAGCACCAGTGGAGCGGTGTGTGTTGAGTTAGTAAGGCGTGGATTTGGGCGAGCAGATGGGCCGGATGGGAACTACTTTCTGGGGCCCAGCAGTTCTGAAAGTGACCAAGGAGGATGATTTCGGTTTTGGAGGCGTTCAGTGCCGCGTTGCTTACCCAGGAATATTCCTGGATGAGGGCTTCAAGCGCGCATGCATCTTTGTTATTAGACACCCCCACCACGCAATCATCTGCAAATGCCATCATATTGACCGGGGTTTGGCCTGGCACATGGACCCCAGTGAGGTGGGCGTTCACATTTCGCAGTAGTGGGTCAAGGCTGAAGTTTTATAAGAGTGGGCTGAGAAGTCCCTTTTCGCAAGCCCCTTTGAGGGCGGACTACTTCCATTAGGAAGCCTGGGCCACACACTGCCATTGTTGCAGATTCCGTGAGCAGCATCACCCAGTTGATGAAGTGGGGGTAGGCGGAATTGATGGAGGCAGGCCCTTAGGTATTCCCAGTTTACTCTATCATCATAGGCCTTTTGTTGGTCCAAGAATAAAGGTGCCCCAGAGGCTGTGGATTGACATGCATTAGCCACGGAGTGCATGTTATCCCAAATTGACCTTCTTGGGATGAAACCAAATTGTTCTGGGGAGATGGTGGCAGATGCTACAGTCCTTAAATGGTTAGCCATGATTTTGGTTAAAATTAGGTGTCTGTGTTTGTTAGAGAAATGGGGCGCCAGTTGGCTAAGTCAAGCCTATCCCCTTTCTTGAAGAGTTTGATATAAAGGCCTCATGTCCTCCTAATAGGAGGCGCGTTTCCAACAGGCTTTGGTTAAGTGAGGCTAGCAGCAATGGGGATATATATTTCAAAATTTTTTGTAGAACTCATATGGAATGCCATCTGGGCCTGGGCAGATTCAGTTTGGCGCACCACGAATGGCTGTCCATAATTTGTTCAGAGTAATTAAATTCATTATTTCTGGGTATCAGAAAATGGTGCAGATATGATCTCAGTTGAGAAATTCCGCCATTTCAGCTGGCTGAATTGGTTCAGCTTGGTATAACTTGGAGTAATATCTTTGCATTTTGATTGCCACTTCAGCCAGTGTGTCCACAATGGAATTATCCGATCTTCGCACCTGTATGCAGGCCACACTCTGGCATGGTGCAAAAAATTTTTAAAGAAGTATGCAGTGCACTTGTCAACTTTAGTGATGCGTGTGTGGCCCTGTATTGGACACAAACCCAATGTTTGTGTTGCCTTTTGAGTGCATTGAGGTGGGCGGCTGCCTCCGCCCACTTCTGGCCCCATGCAGGGCTATATCCTGTGGCTGGAATATTGGACTCCAAGTGGGCCAATTCCACCAGTGCGTGTGAGATAACCACCAATGTGGCTCATGAGCGTCTGGAGGAGAGATGGCAATAGTGGTGGATGATATCTTCTTTGTAAGTTGCCCATGTGGAAATGGGGTCTGCACAAAACAGTGTAACAAATGATTTTGCCAAAGTTTTTTTCTACCCACATGGAAAATCCTGGCGACGTGAGCTCGGGGGGGGTGGATTTTGCACCAATGTGGGGCCTTTGCAACTGTGATGGGTAAGTGGTATGAAGACCAGTTGGTAGACAAAGAATTCCATTTTTGTTGTTTTGAAGTGGGAGATTTGGGGTTGGAATTTCGCCGGCATTAGAATAAGGTCAATGCGGGTCATGGACCTTAATTGGCTGTTGTGGACGTGGGGACACGTCATGTTTTTGAGCAGTGGGGCATGTTGCGGCAGTGCATCCATTAACCCAAGGGTGGCTTTTAGAATGAGTAGTTCTATGTGACCCTGTGGGGCATGGGGTGAGGGCAGCCACCAGTCCGTTGGTGAGGTTAGCCAACAGTTCATGTCGCCAACTAGGAAAGAATTGGGGGTAGTGGGAGGGATTTGACCAACGAGAAAAATTCCTGATTTTCGTGTGCACCATTTGGGGTGTAAATATTGATGATTGTGTGCTCAACGTCAGCCCACAAGAAGGTGACAGTGAGCACTTGGCCATTTACAAATGTTTCTGAGGATGTGAATCTAAAAAAATTGTTTTTCTGAATTAGCACCCCACAGTGCTTTGACCAAAAGGATAGAGATGGTAGGAGCATTATTTCCAAGCTTCCTCAGAACCTCATGGACAGTGGGACTCCTGGATGGCCAGGATATCCACAGGTAAATTGTTTTGTAAAAAACTCAGTTTCCTAGCCTGGGATGGGGAGGCCATGAGTCTGGCAATATTCAGCATCCCTAGAGTGAAGGTTTCCCCCATCGCACCTTAGGTGCAAGGGGTGGGCCCTTGGGCCTACCAGCCTCTTCCAGGTCCCCACGGGCTTTCACAGCAGTGCAGGTGTTAGCAGCAATTCTATCAGAGTTTTTGTTAATTTTTGTGGAAAGAGTCACGTTGGCTTTGGCCTTCACTTTTGTTTTCCCGACGTCGGATGAATTTTTTACGGTGTGGATAAGTTTGGTACACCATTGAGTGGGGCAAAAAAATTTTTTTGGTTGGGATAGGTCCCAAGTCAGTTTCAACCGGAGCTTGGGTACAGCAATTGGGTGAGATCAAATCTCCCATTGGATCCTTGGATTGAGTGGCCCAATCAGCATGGGCCTCCCAATCTGATTGGGTGATGGATTCCCAAGTTGCTTCCACCACGAAGGTCTCCATGTCCTCCTGGCATTGTGAGTGTGGGATGGTGGTGGTGGCCTTGGCCACTTCCTTGGCTGTGGCCCTATGGGCCTGCTTGGCCTTCTTCTGCTCCTGTGGGGAGATGGGCTTTATCAATAGGTAGCAGCCTTGTGCTCCCCACGGGAAAGCCTCCTTGGTGCTTGCAGTTGGTTTGTAGTGTGCCTCTCCGCTGGCCATGGCCACCGAGGGGTGCTCTTGGAATATGATGCCCTCCTTGATAGGGCATATGTGCACCTTATAGCTGAATGCATCACAGTGGGTGCAAATGGGGGGTGCGCTGTCCACGATTACCTGGAATGGGTGGGTGGTATACCCTGCAATATCAATAAAGGTGGAGTGCAGGATCTGGGTTAGGTCCTTCACGATCTCCTCAGTTGGGGTCAGAACTGCGATAGCTTTGCTGGTGCACAGGTGTGGCATCAGCATGAAATATTGCATTCTGAAAGATTGTATTTTGCTATATATGGTGAGACCATCTTTCAGGTGTTGCTCCAAAATATCACATTTTACCGTAGTAGGAAAAAGTCAAACGTGAGAAAAATTTGGTTTGATTTTATCTATCTGGTGCATTTGGTTTTGATGACCCGTTGCCCTCCAGGGAGGTCGATCACTATGCATACTGCTGTAGCCTCATCTGCTGCTATTTTGCTTTTGAAAGCTAGGTCCAGCCAACTGCGTGACATGGAGTGAGGTGCAACGTACACCACAGTTAGGAAAACTTTGTGTACATCTTCACAAAATTTTTCCCATAAAGGCCATTTTTTGGATGTCCAGATACACACAGACTCCAAATTCCACCAACAAAAGTGGCTGGGAGTGTGGCATATTGATGTACTGGTTGCATTGTGCTTGCCATGCAAGTATCTCTGGGGAAATTGTGACCACCAGTTTTTTTTAGATTTTTTTCTATTCCACCAGATTCTTCGGGGCGTATTTAAATGTTAGAGGCTGCGGGCCTTCCGCCTGCTCCTCTTGCCTTGCTTGCCCAACTGCTCCCAGACATGGGCGCAGACTAATCTCCTCTATGAGATTATCAAACTAGATTTATTCTTGAATTGAATAGGTTGCAAAAGTGTTTGCAACAAGAAAGAAAAGTATCAGCTTTTTACTTAGTAAATTAGTTAAATAACAATCAAATAACTTAGCTGAAATAATAATATCGTATACCTATGCTTTAAACAATATACTTCTGATTACATAAAACCATATGATTTAATAAATTTAGTATAATTTTTATATTAGTGGATAGCTTTTGTTAAGTAAAGGAAGTAATTAACTTATGACTTATCTAGATAGCTACCAAACTGCATAGAAAATTATTAGATCAACTATAAATACATATGACTGGGTAAAAACAGATTTACCCTATCAGATCATTTTATAACCAATCACTTGAACAAACCCAATTAAGACTATCAAATCAACAAAAACCCATCAACTACATGACCAAAACCAGTTTTAATACATCTAATTTTTTGATAATAACCAGACTTTAATCTAATCTCTGATACAAATTTGGTGCAAAATAAAATCTAATAGACATACTGTTGATTAATCAGTCAGGATACAACCCTTTATATATGTTAAAATTACACTTGTTTTATTAACCAAATAGCCAACTATTTAGAAAAATTATTAAATTGATTGATCAACGTCATAGCAACCAAATTAATAGCTAAAGTGATGATGGAGCTGAAATTATGCTGAAATAAAATTCTACAAATCATTTTACAAATTAACAAGAATAAGTTCTATAAAAATGATGCTGAATTAAAATCTCGCCAATCATAAAAAACGGTCAACAGAAATGATGTTTAAAAATTAATATATCCTGACAAATTTTCTTTATAACTGTTGAGATTAGTATTATCTGTTAAATTAACTCACAAACAATGCTGGATATAATGGGCTACAAAAAGTATAAAAGCTAAAAATAATTAGTAAAAAAGTAAACACTTTTCAACAGGTATAATGAACTTTGGCTCCTTAGCCTCATGCTTTAACTGGATGGGTTATGGATCTAAGTATTACGGATTCAAGCAACGCTGGATAAATTAAACATATAATATCTATTTACTAGCCATTTTTTGCAGATTTTGCTTGGTTTAAAATTTACCAGAGGATTCTAATCTATTATTTTAGGTTTCGAATTTTTAAAAGGCTATCTTTTATTTATAATTCTGTAAGTAAAAAAACAATAAAGGTAGTGGTTAAAAGGCTATCAATAAGGTTAAAACCCTTAACCTATCATATCAAACAGCTGCCAATCATTTAACAAAATCTTTCAACCTTTTAAATAAAATCCCCCAACCATTTGGCCAAAGAATTAAATTTATTGAATTGACTAAATTAAAACATTTATCCAAAGCCAATTTGAACTATCAAATTAAACAAAAACTATAAACCACTCACCCAAACCAGTAGAAAATAACAAATTAACTAAACCATAAACCACATATCTGAAATTACTGAGCTTGTCAAATTGAAAAAAGCCACCGATCTCTCTGCAAACCTAATTGAACCCAATAAATTAACTAAACAATTAACCGCTTATTGAAACCATTGAGCCCATTGATTAAACAAAAAACGATCTATCACTCAGCCAAAATCAATTGATGAATCAAATAAAACAACAACCAAGAACTACCACCCAATTACCAAAACATTTAAATTAACAAATTGAATGGATATTACCAAAACGCTCAGCCAATTTGATATTTTATTACCATTAGAATCTTATATATTTTAGATCTTATAAATTTTGGAATGGTAATAGGCTATAATATGGAAATATTTTTTCTTGATAAAAATAATGTCTTTTGTGTCAAGTTTTGTAATATTTAGTTATTTGTTAATGAGATACTTTATCTAAACATACATATACATATATAAAATGATTACTATTTATATGTAGAGATATAGCAACTATCAGGTAAATTAAATGCAGACAAAGCTTTAGCTACCTACTAGTGTTTTAAATAGAGGACAGTCATTTTTTGTTTTTTAGGTTTAATCTTTGTTGTTTTATCTTATATGATTCCTTTTTTCTACTGGAAAATATTAACTACTTCCTACTTATTCAAAACATTTTTCCAAGTCCCTCTCATATTAGTCTGATAATTATTTTGGCAACTAAAATAATAAAAATTAAAACCCATTTAGGTTTTTACCTGTAGTCTACCTGGGGATCAGCATAACTCACCCAGTGAGCAAGGGAGAAAAACTATACCTTATGATAACTTTTTGTGTTTACTGATCAGGTTCAATGTGTGCGTTGAAGAAATTATTGATATAATAAAGTGAATATTTTAGTGCTAGTATGAAGACTATTGTCCTAGTTAACCATTTAATAACAAAATTGAGTATGTCCTCAGCGCTAGACAGGTGCTAACTCTCTTCCATTTTGATACTTAAAGGTACTTGAAATCTTCCAAACAGCAAAGGAAATACTATCCCCTCAATACTTTTCCTAGAGTTTGCAACTTATGAACCTAATAAACTTCTAGCTTTCTGTCTTGATACAGGATATATTAAAAACTTGAAAGCAATTCTTAGATAAATAAAACTATCCTTTAACTCTAATCTCAAAGGCAAAATACTAAATTGTATGACAGTCTAAATATCTATGAGACTTTTTAAAATTTATATATATGTATATATATATGAAAGGAAATAATAAATAAGATTAAATAATATTGTGACTTATCTTAAGAGATAGATGAATTATAATGAGTGACAACAGTTAGCCATCCAGTCTCCTTTGTAAATAATTTTAATCTCAATTAGATAACTTCTTAAAACCAAGTGAATTAAATCTCACTCATGGTATGTCAAGGAGACAGCAGAAAAAGTTTAGAATGTCCTGCCAGTTGGGATGCAAAAGCACCCAAAAGGTGAGCCATAATGCCAGGGGCATTGCCGCCCAAATGACGTTAGAATAGGCTAAGAGATGAGTAACAACAGAGTGTTGATGGGCTTCCAATGTAAAAAGAAACCCGGTGAAAAACCAGGCTGTTGCAGCCTCAGGGCTAATGGGCTAGGGCATAGGGAGTTGCAAGACCAGGGAAAAATCCATAAAGGCCTTGACACAACAGGCCCAATTGACTATGGTGGGGATCAAAGCTAATTAAATGACTGAGACAACCCAGTCAATATGTGGGATACAGGACCACATTGCAGATCTCACTGTCATGTTTACATGACCTAATTGAGGGTACCAACAGCAAATACTAGGCTGGGCGGCAGGATTGGAAAAGAGTCAAGTTTCAGGACCTCCCTGACTTAAAGCACACCTTGGACCAATGCTGGGAACATGGCAGATAAGCCCAGGTTGGTCCAATTGAGGTTCATAATGCCCAGCCCCTTGTTACGGCTTTAGCGTTAAAATGGTCAAGATACCATCCAAATAATAATGGCTCAATTTGGTTACCTGGTGAATGAGGGTGGGAACCCATTAAGGTTACAAAATTTCTAACTCAAGTAGGCCTTGACTTTAATTAATCACTTGAATTTGGACAATTTTGAAGTATAATACCCTGTCAGATGGAAGTGTGTGCTTATTGGTGCACATCATCTTAGCATCACTTTCTCTGATGGATGATTCCCCGTTTTTGAACTTAATAAGAGACTTTGATACTAACCTTCCTTTTTGGTTATCTTCCCTTTAATAAATTCCCATTCAGTTACAGTTGTTTAATTTGTGGTTACTAGTGTAACCAAAGTGCAGACTTCCTCAAAGAGGTCTCCAACAATATGAGCGTTTTATTTCACTTAAAAAATTTCTAATATTAAGTGCACAGTTGGGACCCTTGGTTCCCTCCAAACTGAGGCGCCCAAACCCTCCAGCATGATCTCAGCTTGGTTAGAGGCTCCTCTGGGCTCCACCCAAGTGTTTATTATTTTACTTTTACCACCCGCTCTATTCCACGTTATATTCCCTTTGCAAAGGGTTACTTCAGCTTTGGAGCCCTTCACGGTGCCCTTCTTACAATAATCATGAAGATTAGTTTCCTGTCTTTGTGGATGTGCACCACGCACCACCTCGCAGAATACTGGAGAGTCATAGACACTATCCAGACAGTCACAGGGGTTTGGCTAGAAAAATTCAAATTTAAATAAATAAATCCAAGCTCAAGAAAGATTTTTATTGGATTTAAAACAATAAAATTGAACGTTGATTTTCTCTGAGTAAGTTTGCTTAAATAGATGTTCAATTTTTGGGAAAAGCTTAGGAAAAATCAGGATTGGGGCCCTCAAGATTTTGACCTAAACCAGCGAACTTTAAAAAAAGAGGGGGTGAAAAAAACTTAATTTAAACTTACTTTGAAGTTATTGGTGGCAGGCTGAGTTGCTGTTGATTTGTCCATTGATGATTAATTTGAAGATTTTCTTCAATTCTAAAATAGAGTGACAGCGTCTCACCTGACAGGCAGTGGGAAAGTTCCAAGGCCACCCCATGTAGGGGCAGTCCTAAGAGGTTGGAAATGGGATTAGGGCGCCCAAACTGCCTGCACCTGGTTGATCTGGCGTCCATTTTCCAAATAATAGATGTCAGACAAAGATTTTGATGCTTTTGGGGAGGGTTTTGATATGGTGGCAACATTTCCCAATGGCTCAATGCCATCAGCGAGTTTTGCTGAAGATCTAACACTAAATTCTTTTTTTGTCAAATGTATGCACATGTTAGGCTTTGTTGACAAGGATTTTAGGCTATCAGTCCATGATGCTTGTAAAAATTTATGTGGATTGATTACTTTTTGGCCAATAACCCCTATAAACTTATTACTTGCAAAGGTTCAGATGTTATGCAATTTTTTCCACGCTGTATAGTATTTGATATGATCAGTTAATAATAGTATGACAACTAATTCTTAGTTGAATGGAAGACCTAGATCTCAGCTCAACGCTTGGCCATTATTTCTGCTCAAAGTACTTGTAATGTTTTGGAATATGAACTCATTTCCTCATAACATCTAACCAATCTTCTCTTAATTCCCATTGATGGTTTCTACGGTTGACACATAGTTGGCAGCAATCCCTGATTTGATTCTGCTTCTTCTCTGGATTTCCGCTCAGATCCTTAACTTTTCCTTAAAGAGTCTCCCTATTATCGCACACAGCAATAATATCCCGGAGAAAGAATAGAGCAAATGAATGCTGATAAAATTTATTAAACTAGTATGTCTACTATATACTCCGTTGTATTCTTTTCTTGCTTCATGCCATGCAAGGATCTTAGTCCACCTGGCCAATTGAATCCTTATTAACTGTATCAACACCAGGATGGGTGTGTATGAATCCAGCTGGTTTGTGCTCGCTGGTGCTAACTAATCTGGATCTCACAAAAGAATAGGTAATTGCACTAAATATAAACTAATAAAAACTTAGTTTTTTATAGTTTATTTTTAAAAAACGGGGTAAAAAAGGAAAAATGATACCCCTTGATACTTAATCGTTCAGTATTTAAAATCATTGGAGGGTTAATGGGAATTTAAGGAGATGTTTGGCTTAGCTTAGCTAGTCTAAATTAGGTAATATGGGGGAACAGCATATGTGAACTCGGGATACTCACCTCACATTAATGGAATGATAGAAGGGGAATTATAATTGGCCAAAACATGCCCGTGAGGTAATAATCATATGAAATGCAGCCATTCCTCATTCAAGAAATAATCTTCACCTTAGGGGGAACCACGCCAAGCCTATAAAAGGGGTGATCCCCATGTAGGTGCGTTGGAGGACTTGGTAGTGAGTGGGGGAGTGCCTTTTGATAGTTGCCCCAAGGTCTGATGGGTGGTCAGAGTAATCTGACTGATTGATTTTTCAGTTATTACCCATGCAGGTGGAGAAATGGTGTTTCCCCAATTAACAAGATTCCATCGTGAATCAGCTAGGGTCTATTGGCCAAATTCCTCGGCACTGTCATTAACATTTTTACCAAAATTGTTCTTAGCAGCATTGAAAAATTGCACATGGTTGACACCCCCTTCAGGCTGAATTCGACCTAAGACATTCTTATTTTCCAGCTTAGAGGGAAAATGTTTAACAGGGTGAATTAAATGGAAAGTCAAGCTGATCTTTATCTCTTTTAAAAATGTGTTTTTTTATTATTAGTGAATTCTAGGGTTTTTATAGTGGGGGATTTGGGGCCAACCCTTTGTTGACACCTCTTCAATAAAATGGCAGCTGTTGCCATTGAATCACCCATCCTCATCTCAGCAGCGATGGTCTTCCCCATCCTGGTTAGGATACTGTCATTGGACACCCTCATGACCTAAAACAGAAAGAGTCAGAAAACGTGTCCCTAACGTTTTCCTCTTGATCCAAGAGAACTAACCATATTTGGCAAGAGACCTGCTTAGGTAATGGGACTTGTTACCTTTTAAGGCAGGTCACGAACCAACTGATCAATTCTTTAGTTGCAGGTAGCATCACTCGCCTCTCAACTTACTCTTACATTCCCAATCAGTCGGTGATGAACCTGAGTGATCCCAATTGGTACACCTGATAGTTAATCAACTATCGGATTCCCCTATTTTGTCAGTAACTCTGCCTGATGAGATCTTAAGCATTCATCTGGATCAATCCCTGACAGATCTGACCAGGCGAATAAATAAAATCCCCTGGACATAGTTACCCTGAAATCAGGGTCAACCAATTTCCAATTCACCTCGCATTAGGGAACTATCCCTAGTAATTCCTGGTAATTTAGCTGTCTGGGAATATGGGCAAAAATCCCAGCACATCTCCCCTCTTGCCTAATTTCTAGAAAAAAAGGACCAGGGTAGAACACCACTTTGGACACTCAGTACAATAATTCATTTGCTCAAGTGGAGTATGATCATCAGTACTCAATGATTCTTGGGGCAAACTTTCTGCATACAGATCTTTTCCTCTTCCTCCTCACTACCACCTACTTAAAGTGTGGTTCCCATGGCCTCTGCTATTCTAGGCTGATCGATTTACTCATGACAATATTAATCCTGAGATCCAGTTTTCACCCATCAGGGCATATGGCCCACTGTCATAGTCAGGATTCTTGGTCTGGCATCCTTGATTTCCTGATTTTCTCCTCATCCTTGACAGGAGACTCTTTCCGTTGATGTTTGTTTCACGGCCCAATCAAAAAAACTCATTTATGTTTACTTGTTATTTTTCTTCTCATAACCTCTTGGCTCATATCATTCTTAATTCTTTTATGAAGAGCTTATCTTATTAAAATTTGAGATTAATTTCTCCAAAGTTGTAGCCTACTTGATTGTATAGTAAATAATGTCAACTGTCATATAAGTCTGACATCCCCCTTTTTGTCTAGCTCATATGTTAAATACTGATTTGCGGTACCAACAGCTGCTCAACATTTTTTCTGATCAAGATCTTTGGCTCTTCTGGCAGAGGAGTCAAGCTGCGCAACGGAACCTCTTCTATGGTTCTTCCAGGACTCATACGCCTAGTCTGGCAACAGTGGCTAGTCCCGTGGAATTACTGGAAACAGTAACTAATCCTTCTGAAACCAGGCTAGCAATTGTATCAAAAGACTCTTGGCTGATTCTTCCTCTGTTGTCAATTCCAGAGTTAGATTTCAAAACTCTCCTGGATTCAGTTCCTTTTTTAAAGATGCGCCTAACATCATTATTGATGCTCTGAAATTATGCCCTTCACTCTTGATTTTTCCTTCCTCGACAGGTCAGACTTGCTTCCAGAGTTCCTCTTCCAACTCAGTCAACACTACAAGCCAACTGTCTTGGCCACCAAACTCACCATCAGCAACAGCATTCATTTCAAACTTCCTTACGCAGAATTAAGGGCTCAAGTCACAAAGGCTTTATACATAGTGCTGAATTCTTCCAATCTTGAGAACACCTAGATTGGGATATTGCCACTAATGCTCTTCGATTTGCCAGCCAAATTCTTCAAAGCTGGGCCACAAAGCTTCCAGCCTCTCAGCTTCCATTGCTTATTCTGCTTCAGCTTCCAAGAAGCTTGTAGTCATCACTTTCAGGATGCCATTCACTCCTTGCATGGATATTTGTTTCTGGCATGTCCCATTAGTATCTTTCACTGATTCTTTAATACAGCATGATTCGGCATACCCTGTCTAGTGTCCCTTGTTTGCTGCCAGCCCATATGTCCAGTGTTCTTGACAAAACTCATCGGCAAGCACTCAAGGCTAATTTTCTTGTTCCAATACCATATCAGTATTACTCAGGGTTATTTGCTGACTGCCTCTTCCTGAACTGTTGCTTCCCTCCACATTCTGGTGTATCACGTTTGGCTTCTGACATCTCTATTTCCCTTCCTCTAGTCACTTTCTCATAGGGATCTGTGTCCGCTCAAAGAACTTGGTTTCTTGGTCCATCCCTCCCTAGCGTTCAATCTCACATAGATTTTGATGATTATTCATTCCTACTAAGATCCATCCTCCCTCCCCCAAGAGGCGACATAGGCGGAATCATCCCCAAATTGATGATAATCAATAAAAAATAAAAATTATAAAAATGTATCAGTTTTTCTATGCGGTTTTAATAGTCTTTTTTAATATCTTTATCTTCTTTTATTTTTTTCCTCATTTTTCCTTGGGACTTGACCTTGTTTCAGTTCAGCGGTCCATCTTTTTATTTTTCCCCCAAACTGGATCCTAGGTATTCTTAGACCTACCAGTTTTCAATGGTTCAGAGGTCCTTTTTGGACTTGATCTAATCTTTAGTACATAAACAACTTAATGGTTCAGCGGTCTTTTGGGAACTCTTTTTGTTTTTTTTTCATCAATCCATCGCTTAAATACTTACATGGACCCAATTTACTACCCTTTTATCCAAGAGGTTCTTGATGGAGAAGGCATCCGTTTCAGTATTGGCAATAATCTCAAACGTACATGACCATAATGCATTCAAGTTTTTTCTTCTCCCAAAACCATTCGTATCACAATAAGCAACTCTTTTACCTAAAAAATTTCTGATGGGGCCAGTTAGTTCTTATCATCCATTGACTTTGCTCATATCCTTTTCTTCATCATAGTATCAAATGCTTGTGATTGCATTTCAATCAGGATATTTGTCAATCAGTTCATTTACTGCTTGGCACTCATCCCCAATTTTAGTTTCACCACTGAATATAAAATTGGCAGCAACGCGGCCTTCCTCCTATATAACAACTCGAATGGCGTTTTCCTCATCACCATATGATGACTGATATTATAGGTGAACGTCACCAATATCAGATATGTTCCCCACCTGGAAGTTCTTCCTGCAACCAGCTTCATCAGCATCGCGGCCAGCGTTCTTTTAACTCATCCTACCAGTCCGTTTGTATCCAACCAGTAGGGTACAGAAACAACTCCTTGGATCCCTATTATCTCATTTAACTGCAAGATCACATGAGATGCGAGTTTTTCCTATTATTTCTAAACAGGACCTGTGGGCCCATGCTGGTATACTACTTGATCCAGGATGAGCTTCGCGGTACTTGTAGCATCTACTTTCTACAGGGCCTTCATCTCAACCAATCTTGTCAGATAAACGATTGCAACTAGTATTTACTTGACTCCCCCTGTGCTCATTGTTAGCGGTCCCATAACGTCAATAGACACTGTATGTCAAGAAAATCCAGGGTAAACCAGTCAGTATCCAGCTGTATTCTTATGTGGTTTGTGAAGCTGGCACTCCATAAAACAAGCTAGATAGTCAGCGACATCATAGTTGATTGACTCCCAGTAGTACTAGCAAATATGGCCAGTCATTTTCTCAGGCCTACATGCCTGACAACCTTATAAGCGGCTTGAACGATAGCTTCTCTTTCTGACAGCTTTGGTAATAGTAAACGCTTCCCTTTAATCATCTTAAACACTTGTCCATCTATGGTCTCATTATTTGACATTGCTTTTCAAAGCAGACCTTGAATTTCTCAGAGCTCATTTCCGATTTCTCCATTAACCATTCTCTGGAATAACTCATCTGCCTGCTGGTATACCATCAGGACCAACGGTAACTGTGATAAGCCATCCACATTATGGTGAGACGCCCGCTCAGTGGATAATCTCATAATTGTAAGATTGTAGCTTCAATGTCCATTAGGCCAGTCGTCCTTCTGGTTCTCTCAAGTTGTGGATCCAACACAATAAGGAGTGGTATGTCACCACTTTGAAGTACATTCCATGGATGTACACCCAAAACTGTTTACAGGCATAAATGACTGAAAGGCATTCACGTTCAGTTAAGGTGTAGTTCCTCTCAGCGGCTGAGAGTGTCCAGCTCACATATGCCACTAGATGTTCATCCCCCAAGTTCGTCTGCTTGGCTTAATTTGGCACCAATCGCAATCAACAAAGCATCATTTTGTATAATAAATTCTCGATTAAAGATTTGGATATTTAAAAATTGGAAAATATTAGATACTGGTGAAACTCATCAAAGAATTCCTGTGCTTCTGTATTCCATATCGAATCCTTTCTTCAGATCCTTTAACAGATGGAATAAGGGTTCTGCAAACCATCTAGTACTAAAAAATAAGGGTTCTGCAATTATGGCAAAATCCTGAATAAATCTTCTATAGTGAATGACCATTCTAAGGAGCACTTGGATATCTCAGACACTCTTTGACACAGACATTCGCTCTATGGTTTCAATCTTTTGGGCTTGCAGCTGCAATCCACTAGAGGTGATCATATATCCTAGATATTCCAACTATTTCTTGAACAAGTGACCTTCCTTGGCTTAGTTTTGAGGTTGGCCACGGACAGTCTCTTAAATGTTTCTCCAAGTGGTGTAATTGGTCAGTAAACGTCCTACTGAACACATTGATATCGTTCAAGTACATCAGGATGCTTGACAACTTCAAGTCACTCAGTATAGCATCCATGGCCCTCTGGAAAGTTTCAGGCGCATTGCATAGACCCTAGAGCATCCATCAGTTGATGTATCCTGTGCAGTAATAATCGTGCATTTTTCTTGGTCTTCTCTTGTCAAATAAATTTGCCAATATCCTGATGTCAGATCCATTGTGGAGAAATACTTCGCATCTCCCAATTAATCTAGCACATCATCAATTCTTGATAAAGGATACAAAATCTTTTGTAATCTTATTCAGCTTCCAGTAGTTGATCACCACCCAATTAGAGCCATCCTTTTTCTTCATGATAAGAATAGGACTCGCCCAGGGACTCAACAATAGAACTAGAAGCCCATTCTTGAATGATTGCTGATTTCTTATTCCACTACTGCTTTGGCTGCCTTTGACTGTCAAATCAGTCTCATCCTGATTAGCAAATTTTCCCTGGTATTGACCTTGTGGATCACTTCTCTTGTGCATCCCAAATCATGGTCATCCTTGGCGAATACTTTCTGATACTTTTCAAACAATTTGAGCACCTCCTCTTGCTGTCCTTCCATCAGATCAGCAAGTTGCTCTCGACCAAATAATAGGTTGATACTCTTGGTTGCCTCAGCTGGTAATCCCATTTCATAAAGGGTTCCAAAATTGTGGAATTTCCTCAGTTTGGCCGTTGGGATTAGATGAACAAATGTAATGATCTAATTCTTCTTGATACTCATCAGTTTTTCACTTATATTTGCCAGGAGAACTCGAATTTCTCCATGACCCAGAATTATTATTCCAGGAGCCACCCAAGTATCTACTCTGGGCTTCTTCCATGGGTTATAACCTCCCCATACTGCAGCTCTGGTATCTCTAATGTCAACCCCGTGTCAACTATCATCTGTAATCCCGGTGTATGGTTTTCTCATTCTTGATCCTCAGTGGAATTTCCTGGTTTTCTAAAATTTCCATTAGCATTCCTTTTGTCGCTTCCTAGGTCCAGAATTCATGGACCAATTAATTTGACTTTTTAATATTTTATATCATTTATATGTCTTTTTGTATTTTTCTTTTGCAATGGGACTTTTAACCTAAAAAGTTCAGATGTCCTTCTTATCCCTTCATCCAAACCGGGCCCTAGGTATACTCTGAACTACCAGTTATCATGGTTCAAAAACTTATCCTCCTAAGATATAACCATCTATTTGGTTCAGCAGTTCTTTTCTAGTACGTGACCAAAATCTCAGGACATAACCATTTTACGGTTCAGAGGTCCTCTGGGAAGATTGAAGTTATTTTCTTAGGTACATTACTTCCAATTATTTAGTATTGATCTTCTCCACTATACAACCAGCAGCGCTGTTTCTTCACGTATAGAATACACTTACCAACATTGGCAATACTTTTTGGATATTTTCATTCATTAGGCCTTTATACCCAGCTGTTCATTAATCCAACAGTTCCTAATTTCATCTCATATTTTGGCAACTGATGCTTGAATCTTTGTATCTCATTAGCCAACAGTTCCGTTCAATAGTTCAGATTGTTTTTCTCTAAAAAACGATTTTTGGCCTCCGTGGCCATTCAAAACGTTGAAAAATAATTCCACTTTTAAATCTATAAAAAAATTCCTTTATCACAAATATCTTTCTGGCCTCATTAGTCCATCCAATTTCGTTTGAATTGATGAACTCATCCCTAGAAATTTCTGATTGTTTATTGAGTGTTATTGAGTCAAACAATTCTCACCACTATCTTTAATCAATCATTTCCTGTTTTGACTTAATATCTTCATTGGTATGGTAATCCAATACTCCTAATTAATTGCTTCCTATTTCACCCAATGGCTCATCTAAACACTCACTCCTCAGGACTATTTAAAAAGGACCCAATTTCAACCTGAGTTGATCCTGCTGTTCCTTGAGACTATTTCAAGTGAGCCCAATTTCAACCCAAGTTGGCCCTGCTGATACTCTTTATCTCAGTAGATGTCAGGTCGAACAGGTTTTCTTTCATCAATAGATAATTCCATATCTAGGCTGCAAGTTCTTTTTCCAAATATTGATTATCACCAATCTACTTCACTCAGAGCTCCACTTCTGAGCTGAGTGAACGCAATTTAATGTGATCCACTTCACATTCCGTTTCATTAGTGTTACTTTCCTTAGTAACTTATTCCCAAAACTTACAACATTATCAATCCCTTACTCCATCTTGGCAACTCTTTCTTCCAAGGCTGAAAATTCTTGATGATACATTGAGTTTAGGGCTTTCTGATCACCGGTGGCTAAATATGTCCATAGTTTTCTTAACTCATTTTTAAATGACATCCTTCTTAGTTCTTCTACTCAACTACACCCCTGTAGTGAGCACACCTTGAAAAACTTTATGAGAATTGATTACTTTTCAGCTAATAGCCCCTATAGACTCATTACTTGCACAGTTTTGGCTTTTGTGCAATTTGTCCATACTGTATAGCATTTGGTATGATTAGTTGATAGTAGTATGACAACTATTATCCACAGATGAATGGAAGTCATAGATCTCAGCTCAACGCTTGGCCAGTATTTATGCTAAAAGTACTTTTGATGTTTTGGAATATGGACTTGTTCCCTCATAACATCTAACTAATCTTCTCTTAATTCCCATTGATGGTTTCTCCGGTTGACACACAGTTGGCAGCAATCCCTGATTTGATTCTGCTTCTTCTCTGGATCTCCGCTCAGATACTTCTTTTTTCCTTAAAGAGTCTCCCTATTATCGCACACAGTAATAATATCCCAGAGAAAGAATAGAGCAAATGAATGCTGATAAAGTTTACTAAACTAGTATATCTACTGTATACTCTGTTGTGATTTTTTGGCTTCCTGCCATGCAAGGATCTTGGTCCACCTGGCCGATTGAATCCTTATCACCTGTATCAACCCCAGGATGGGTGTTTATTAATCCAGCTGGTTTGTGCTTGCTGGTGTTAACACCACTGGATTCCACAAAAGAATCGATAATTGCAATATATAAACTAATAAAAACTTGGGTTTTTAAAGTTTTTTTTATTAGAAATATGGGGTAAAAAAGTAAAAACAATCCCCCTTAATACTCAAATGTTCAGTAATTAAAATATTTGGAGTGTTGAGGGAATTTGAGGATATGTTTGTAATAGCTTAGCTAGTCCAAATTAGGTAATATGGGGGACAGCATATAGGAACTCGGGATACCACTTCACATTGATGGAATGATAGAAAGAAATTATAATTGGCCAAAACATACCCGTGAGGTAACAATCATTTGAGCTTCAGACAATCCACATATGAGAAATTTTCTTCACCTTGGGGGACCCACGCCAAGCCTATAAAAGGGGTGATCCCCATGTAGGTGCGTTGGAGGACTTGGTAGTGAGTGGGGAGTGCCTTTTGATAGTTGCCCCAAGGTCTGATGGGTGGTCAGAGTAATCTGACTGATTGATTTTTCAGTTATTACCCATGCAGATGGAGAAATGGTGTTTCCTCAATTAACAAGATTCCATCGCGAATCAGCCAGGGTTTTTTGGCCAAATCCCTCAACACTGTCATTAACATTATTTAATAAAATCATTCTTAGCAGTATTGGAAAATTGCAAAATGGCCAAATTTTTCCCTTTTTTGCTGAATTTGATCTAAGATATTCTTATTTTTCAGCTGAGAGGGAAAATGTTCAACAGGGTGAATTAAATGGAAAGTCAAGCTAATCTTTATCTCTTTCAAAAATGTGTTTTTTTATTATAAGTAAATTCTAGTGAATTTATAGTGGGAGATTTGGCACCCAACCTCAGTTGACACCTCTTCAATGGAACGGCAGCTGTTGCCATTGAATCACCCATCCTTATCTCAGCAGCAATGGTTCTCCCCATCCTGGCTAGGATTCATCATTGGACATCCTTAAGAACTAAAATGGAAAGAGTCAGAAAACGTGTACCTAACGCTTTCCTCTTGATCTAAGAAGACCAGCCATATTTGGCAAGCGGCCTGCTTAGGTAATGGGACATATTACCCATTAAGTTAGGTCACAAACCAACTTATCGATTTGCTAGTTGCAGATGGCATCACTCACCTCACAACTTACTCCTTACATTCCCAATCAGTTGTTGATGAAACCTGACCAATCCCAATCAGTACACCTGATAGTTAAACAACTATCAGATGCCCCTATATCGTCAGCAACTCTGCCTGACAAGATCTTAAGCATTTGTCTGGACAATATTTAACAGATCTGACCAGGAGAATAACCTAAAATCCCCTGAACATAGCTACCATGAAATCAGGATCAACCAAATTCCAATTGACCTCGCAAGAGGAATTATCCCCTACCAATATCTGGCAATCTATTCAGCTGGTAATATGGGCAAAAATCCCAACTATGTCAAAGGCTTATTGCCAAAAAATTCATTTGAACCTTCTACTCCATGAGATTGATGACTCTCAATAGCTTAGCAAAATTTCCTTGATTAGTAGTATTAATTCTGCTGAAGTTAATACTGGAATGGTTGATGGAGTCCTCAAAGGGTAAGATATTACCCACCGCTTGTCCATTACATGGGCGAGGTCTCCCTAGGAGATGAGAAGGGAAGCTGGTCTTCTTGGACCCTTTTTTGATGGGGAAGTGAACGCCACCTGGTCCAAGTGGAGGGGAAGCTCCCCTCAGACTTTCATGGTAATTAAGACACCCACCATTGTCTGTCACTCCTACCTGTCATACAAGGATCTTTCATTAAATCTTGTTGATAGATTCCTTAGCGCCTGTAATCCCCCAGGCTGAGCAAGAAGCTGCTCTTTTTTACACTTAAAAAGATTCTGCTTTATAAAATAAGAAACTATAATTTATATAGAGAAATCTTCCACCAAAATCTTCTTTTGGCGCTTAAATAGGAATGTCAGCTATTGCCAATGACATAACACTCAGGAGTCATCCAAAAAATGATGCTTACTTCATATTTATAGTCAGATTCCTACTCTGACTAAAACATGATCCCTCTTAGGTTAAATTATTGACAAACATGTCCTAATGTCTTCACTCAACCCCAGAAAATATCCTCATCAAGTTAGCAACCTGCTTAGGTAATGGGACCTTTACCCATTAACAGCAGGTCACGTTTCCTATTAGTTAACCCACAAGTTTCTTCCAACTAAAGCGTTTTTAACGCTCAGCAACTACCAATAAACTCTTAATTGATTGGTGACAAACTTTAATCAATTCTTACAAGAAAATTGAATTGTCAATTATTTAATCAATAATCAAACCACTCATAAAATATTGTTGAGAATCCTCCCCAATGCAACATCAGTAAACAAGCGGGATCAAATCCTGATGAATAAGTAATATTCCATAAGGAGTTAAAACCAACGTAGTTACCATATGAAATGATATCTCCCACATCCACTATGAGTTTATAGTAAATTGTCCCCAGAGGATAAAGCAGATAATAACATAAACAATTAAGCTGGATGATGTGGGAATTTTAAATCATAACACCTTATACGCAATAAACATGTGTGCCAGACATCTGGATGTTTGTCCTTTCAAGAATAATATCCAGATGTCTGGTAGCTCAAATTGTTTATATGATTCAAACGATACTTTGAAGGAAATTAAATAAATTAACTCCAAAATTTGCCTAAACTAACTCAATTTTAGTTATAACACTTGAGGAAAAATTCACCCCTAACTATAGACCTGAAGGGGGCTTTGAAGTATGAAAATAATTTTACAATTAATTAAGCCAGAATCAATTCAAGCATATTAAAATGAAACCACTGCAAAGTTGACTAAACAATTGTTTAATTAAAGTAACCAAAATCAAGATATTACTCAATCATAAGTGCTAAAAAAGAAACTACTCAATAATCTGATTTGTCAAAGATCAAAGTTTGACAGAATAAAATTATTTTAAAGAGATTTGATTGGTCAGAGATTAAGTGATCTAAAATCTAAACTCTTAATTCAAAATTTGATAAACTGTATAAGGAATGCATAAATTATAATAAGAATTTGGATCAGAATCAAAGTTTATATAAAATTGGAATATATATTCTCAAATTTATTTGATCAAAATGATTGTCATAGAGAGTACTGATAATAATAAGACTGTGCTGGCACTCAAGATGAGTTATCACTTAAAACACCAGCTTGAGTACCTCTGGCACAGCTATCCATATTTTTGAATGCAAAGAGAATAGGGCAACCATTAGAACTATCCAGAAATTTCCAAAATTGGAAATCATAGCCATTAAATTAAAGCAGACTTCTTAAACTTATAAATGAAATTGACTTTAAAAATAAACTAAAAGGGGAAAGACTAAAATAGGGTGATAGTGGAACTTTACAGGGTCACTGCCTTATAAACTCACTAAAATAGGAATGTAAACAAGTACATTCTTAGTTGAGCATAACTTTGTGGTTCAGCTACAGTAAATTGACACCCAAAATTGATTCTAATGCTAATTTAGTTCTGATCTGCCCATCCAGATTGGTATCAAATCAAATCGCAAGAAACATTTCCCTGCTAAAATTACGCTTTTGTGTTGATTTCTCCAACAGACAGTAGGTTACACCCACAGCCAGGCCACATATAGGTATACCCATTGAGTAAGGAAGGGGTTTATTGCACCTGTACCTATCAGGGATGGGTTTGGGTTTATTAGCAATAAAAGAGAATGGATGTTGGATTTCTGAGCCTAAATCAACTCAAGGAATCTATTTTCACTCAATATAAATTTAACTGTGTGGCTAAAAACAAACCAGTAGTGGAAACCTCTTTTTGGGGAGAAATGCCGCTGACCTCTTCTGGAAATAGCCTTTAAACACTGCCACTTCCTGGCACAAATCCCAAATGTTAGTAACAACTCCAGGGTGGTTGACTAATAGATAAGAGAAATTATATCTTAGGGGTACTCCTTCACCCACCTCTCATCTACCATATGGATTAAAAAAAGCCAAAGTGATGAGAGGGACAGCTGCCAACTTATGTCTTCTCTTAGTTAAATGTATATTACTCCCATCCTAGCCTCAAGGCTTGCTAATCAAAGCTTACAATGATAATCAATAGGCTCAATAGCAATAAATTAAAAGTGTTGTATCCAGAGTCTCCTAATTTTAAAAATTTCAATGCAATTGGAAGAAATTGTGAAGCTCATTTGTCTCCATATGTACTTCCCCCTAACCACTTAGGTGAGATTCTTTTATATATGAAGTACTGCACAATTGGTATTTATACTAGAGATAAATTTTACTTTATTCTTTGATCTAAGGGATATATAAATACCCAATTATTATCAAATAAAATATTCTTTATAATCTCTTTCTTCTTTTCTCTTTTCAGTACATTTTGTAAACTAATTTTGGTACCAAATTCATAGATCAATGTCAAGTTTTAAAGCTTTTTTGGTTATCATTAATGAGGAAATACTGTGGTTAAGCCCTTCAAGAAGCACCTTTACCAAGATTTTTAAAATGGGTATAACTTGGGAACCCACATATACAAATAGATTTTAGCAGTGCACAGAATAAGCTAATAGACTTCATAATATCTCAATGTCACATATGACAACTTACAGTGAAGCTAAAAGCTTAAGGCTGTGCAGCAGACACTGCAAAAAGATTTTAAACGAGCAAATATAGATCTCATTCCATATCTCAAATGCCCCATCCTCAATTGCTTCATTCCAGGATGCACCTCATGAATTAAATGAAAATGAAGTCTTTTGTTATTATGTCTCTTTTATAATCACACATCTGAATTCTGGCTGCATATAAATTTATTCATGTTAAGTATTATAATAAATCTCATTATCTTTATGAAGGCTTGGCTTTAGTTTTGTTTAGATATAAATGAAATTTAAGATTAATAGTATTAATGATTTGTAATGAAAATTGGGAACATGGCAATATTTCACATGGTTTAATGCATTATCATCTACTTGAGTCTCAACTATGGCATGGTAGCAGTCCTTTGCTGAAATTAGCAGAGAAGTGAAACATTTTTTAAGATTTGTATTAAGTTAGGAAGTTGTTTAAAAAGTAATTTGAAATACAATAAAAAAGACAAAATATGTTTTAAATAAGAAGTAACCTCTTATACTTGAATCCTGAAAATTATAAAGACATAACTTTTTTAATCATCTACTTAATAAAACTAAAAAACTGAATGACCAATGTACTGATTGACTGAAATCTGAAACCTTTTAATCTGATATGTTTAGTCTATTTGGGTGATTGCTTGAAAGGTTCAAATCTGAAACCATTGAGCATCATAAGTTCAATCTATAAGTGAATGGTTTAATTAAGAATATATATTAATTACAAAATTTTTCACCAAAACTAATCTACCTAAATTATTGGGAAAAGCCTCTTAAAAAAAAAGGTGCTAAAAAGTATGAAATAATTATCAAAATTATATATATTCAATATGACTCTTTATGAAGTCAGTGCCATCTTACAACTTGACTTATAGATCTTTTCTCACAAATACAAATATGAGCTTAAATTAGATTGGGTCCAAGTGTAAACTATAAGTAACTTGGATTAACAGTGCTGAGTATATATCTATACTATAAATAGCTATTATAAATCTATCTAAAATATGTTACCAACTTAAAAAGAGTTTAAGCATTTATAAATTTCTCAATTATTTCATCCTTTTTAGCGCCTTTTTTAAAGGAGATTCTTTTTACTAAACAAAAATTTAAAGTCAGCTTTTTTCCAAAAATTTCTAAGCTAGTTTTTTTCCAAAAAATATATAACGTATTTTTAAAAATTCTTCTTTTTCCTGATTTCTTAAATCTCACTATCTAAATAAGCTTTTGAGAAATCACTATTTTCATATAAAAAAAATTGTATGATAAATATTATATCATAATAACTCTACCACAATTAATAAACTTGCAGGTATACCTATAGTCATTGTAAACTATTTTACTGTTTTTTTCATATTATAAATTATATTAGAAACTCATATATAGAATATATCTATGATATATTAATGGAAAACTAATTATTATATCATTTTGGCTGAAAATCTGTGGTTATTTAGTCAATTTGATAGGCTTGATAATTAAGAGTGGTTAGCCTGGCAGGGTAATTACTACTTCCACTATAGTGCAGGTTTTGTTCAACACATGTTTAGAACCTGTACTGGCTATAGAAATCTCAGTTGGTATATTTGTCTCAAGGCCAACCCACCTCAATTACTTTTTGATAGGACCAATAATTTGAAGTAAGCAGATATAAATTTTATCAATTTATTATACTTTTTGTTCTATAGCCTCATTGGTTTTGTTAAGCAGTTGGTGGTTATTTTGTTTATTCAATAGTTTATTGGTTTCTGTATACATTTGGGATAGTTGATGCAATGGGTTTGATTAGTTTTTGTTGAGTGGTTGTGTAAGTCCAGGGGAACGGCCCCTTTGCCTAGATTTGGCAGTACTCCCATTCCCACCAAGAAAGGTCCTAAGAGGGCAGCTGTTTTAATGAAGTGTCTATAACTCTCCTGTTTCTAGCATGGTAGTGCTCAGTGCACAGAGACAACGCATGGAAACTAGCCGTTAGTACCAAAGTTACTAGAGTCCAAAAGAGGGTGCTGGAGCGATAATAACTTAAAAGTGCAATAATGATATTAAACAACTGACCAAAAATGATGGGGTGCACAAAGTGAAAAGGTTTAAACGTTCCAGGTTGGAGGGAACTTGGGCGACCCAACGGTGCACAAGTTAAAAATTAAATTAAATTTAGAAAAAGGTGATTAACGTAGCACAAGACCTCCTCAAAGAGGTCCACGCACAGGTTTTCTAGAGATAACATAAGAAAAAATGGGAAAACTAAGAAAAGGTTTGTTAAAAAAGTCGACCAACAAGGAGTGTTGGTCATGGGAAACAGAATTAAATGATGTTGGGGAAATACGGGGTTTGCTGAAGTCAGCCCAAGCACTGACCCACCAATAGGCACACACTACCATTCAAATTGGTAGAATACGCTGAAACTGACTTCACTCAAGTAATCAATTGAAGTTGGATCTAACCCAAATTTGTCAATTTTGTAAATGGAATGGGTTTCAAACCCCCGTTCCTCAATCAACCAAATAGTGCCATTGTGTTTAATCAAATATACCAATCGTTTTAACACCTGGGCCAATGAAAGGGGCTGGGTGTTTGGCACATCATTAATACCAACCTGGGCATATTATCTTGTACCCTGCGTTGGTCTAGTGTGTGCCTGAGGTCAGGAGGGCCTGAAGCTTCACCTTCTGGGCCTCCTGTCGCCCAGCCTTATCCTTAGGGTCAGTCCCCACTATGATATCATTCAAACATGACAGCTGACTCCCTTGTCACGCAGGGTGATCTCACCCATGCAATAGATGAGCGTTGGGTGACGACCATCCCTCTGAAAGTTGCCCGCAATTTCCAACAATATCTTCTTTCAAATTAGTATGGCAAATTGAAGAAATTTGTGCTGAAATAACCTTGTTATAAAATTAGTTGGTATCATTAGGATCCATCATATTGTTCATAAAGGTCAAACCCACTGAGCAACAGATAGACAATGTGAGAATCGTTGGTCCTTCAGACAAACATGAAATATACTAAAAATAGGAGCATCTTCCCCAATCGACTCTTTTATCTATTTTAATATATACAGCGACCTTTCTCTGTCCCGCTCACTTTCTACT
The DNA here is from genome assembly GCA_022478985.1 of Massospora cicadina. Classification (NCBI taxonomy): domain Eukaryota; kingdom Fungi; phylum Entomophthoromycota; class Entomophthoromycetes; order Entomophthorales; family Entomophthoraceae; genus Massospora; species Massospora cicadina. The sequence continues at coordinate 61,518 of JAKSZP010009705.1, forward strand.
ATTAACAACCTCCCCTCTCTCAATCGCCCATCTTGCTTATATACAGCGGCTTTAGATGATAATGCTCTCATAGCTTGGGCTATTATAAACCGCCAATTCTCCTTGAATTTGGCTTGTTATTCTCTAATTCTTTATCTCCCTAATTGTAGGTGATTTACTTCATATTCTTTGAATGTCAACATCACCTTATCGCCTTATTACCTTATTTAGAGGAGATCCAATGATATCCCATTATATCCCAATATTGCCTTGTCTCAAGGCACTTAAATAATTGTAACTAATATCATGTTTGGCGGATTTTTCCCAATCCGCCCTAGCTGTCCCAAAAATTATCATCCAGTCAAATTGGAAATTGTGGCATTACCCACTCCTTTACTGGATTATAAGGCTCCTATTGTTTTTATGGTCGGAGGAACTTTGCATGCACACAATTAATGATCTGTCCACTTGCAAGGTCTTTGATGGTATATGCGTCGACCCCAGTTTTTTCTGACTTCAAATGTAAATCCAAATACTGGCCAGTTTGTGTTTCTTCTCAAATCCATGTTGATCATGGAAGAGAACCATATCGCCTTCCTTGAACTGCGTCAACCCGCTATAACATCCTGATTGGAGGCCTGATTCCTGATCTTCTTGGCTAAGATGAAGGAATATACCTTTTTTTACAATTTGATCAAAGTGTTCATAAGGTTAGTCAAATAGTGGTGGGGTTCCATTTTGAAAGTGTCTTCTACACACGAATTAAGTAACGGAAGATGAGCCAGGTGTCAGCTGTATAGTAGTTGGAAGGGACTCTTCCTCATGGCGGAATGTTAACTAATGTTATAAGTGAACACAGCAGTGTAAAGAAGAGAGCTCCAAAAGGAAGGTCAATCCATTACTAATTTTCATAGTATGTTCACCAGAGTCCCATTCACCCGTTTGACCATTTCATTGAATTCAGAGTGAAATGGGGTTGTCAGAACCCCTGGATTCCCATAAGCTCATTCAGTTTTAGAAGAATGTGTGAGGTGAAGTTGGTCCCATTATCAGTTATAAAAAACTGAGGTCAGCCGTGTCGCTGAATAATGCATTCCATCACAAACTTGGCCACTGTAACCACCCCCAAATCTCGTATTGCCCTTGCTTTGACCCACCAGGTCAAGTGGTCGATAGCCACAAGAATGTACTTACACCAGTTGGCTCCTGTTGGCAAGGGACCAACAACATCAAGGGAAGCTGTGTGCCAAGCAAAATGTGGCTTCACTACATGGTATGAAGACTTACAGTGGAATGGCTTTTCCATTTGGCTCTGATGGCAACAGGAAATAGTTTTGAGCACATCAAAGCTCATGCTTTCCCAATAGTATTGAGGGTGCAACAACTCCATATGTCTTCCGCACCCCACCATGCCCAACTGCCTTGTGGGCGCTAATAATGATTCCCAGCCATACTGAGGGTCATGGAAAATTCATCATAGAATCGCTGATCTGCTTGTACAGTTCCCCATTCCATTGGAAGGTATTTGTTCACATCTCGGTTAACACTTTGATCACTTGGGGCGGTTTGTCGTCATATTTTCTGCTGAGCATTCTATTATACATCACGTCGCTGAGGTCCCCTGTCACTGCAACATTTAGCAATCAAGATAAACAGTCAGCGTTTTGATGCTTTACTCCTGGCCAATGAAGGATCTTGAAGTCATAAGCTGCAGCTTAAGGCCCATTGAGCCTAATGGCCTTCAGGTTCTTTGAGGTTCTGCAACCAGCATAATGACGCGTGATCTGTTACAACTTTAAACTTTACCCCATGCAAGTAGACTCTGAATTGCTTATATATGTAGATCACTGCTAAGCACTCCCACTAGGTCACAGTATAACTACGCTCATTGCAGTTCAGACTTTGACTACAGTATGCTACAGGATGTTCTCTCTCATCATCTTTCTGAGAAAGTACTGTCCCAACAGCATAAAGGGATGCATCCATCTGAACAACAATAAACTCCCGATCAAAGTTTGGATAGTGTAACACCAGTGCTCTGGTCAACACCATACAAAGTGTATTAAAAGCATATTGATGACGTTCCATCCATTTGAACACAGCGTCCTTTTTTAACAACTCTAATAGTGGCCCCCAACACAGCTAAAATAAGGGATAAAGCGGCGGTAGTAACCAACCATTCTAAAAATACCTGATTTTTTCATTAGGTGGTATTTTGTGAGGGCCTCCCCCTTTAGATAGCTGGGTTTACCCCTTTGGTCTCCACGAACCGGGGTATTCAAATAATTTTGAAGAAGTTATATTTGAGGCTTAATTTTTTTTTCCTCACAACCCGGCGGAATACTGTTTAAATAATGAGATGCCCCAAAAAAAGTTTGAGAAAAAAAGAATTTTTGGTTTAAAAAGCACTAACAGTTTCAGGCCCAAGAATAGTATCATGCCCTTTGAAACAAGCGGGCGTTGCACAGCCCTTGAGGCATCCGCGTCAGTTAAAAAAGGCCCTTTTGTGGTGATTCAGCTTTTTCGTTCCCCCGGGGTAAAATTTAAAACCCTGATACAAAGTCAGGCATCACTGAAAAGTAATATGCCCCCCTAACTGACCCAAAAGCACTTACCTTGGAAAGGGTAGAGCCCTTTTTTTTAAACTGTTGAGTTTTTAATAGTCTATTATTATGCATTTGGTGCCGTACTTTTTTTTTAAAATGAGGGGCGAAGCCCAGGGTTTTGGATGGTTTGAGCTTCCGCCTAACAACTTGTCAATTTCGTTAGTAAAACATCTTCCACTCCCCTTTGATCAGCGGATTTGACGGGACCGGGGGATGATCTCCGTTCACTTGAGGGACCACCCCCAAGCACCCGGGGTTGTTTGAAAACACGAAAATCCCCTTATATTTGAAATGTATTGTTTTGTTTTTGTTTTAAACGCCTTTTAAAATTTCCCCACAGTACCACTTTTTAAAAGTTGGTGCCGTCGGGTAACAAATTTTTCCCAAAGCCCCAAAATCATAACCTGAAGGACCTCATCCATTGGAATCAAATGTAAATTTTACAATTTGGTTTCGTTTTTTCATTTGCTCGGGAGGGTTGAAAAAAATTTAATCCCCCTATGCCCCGAAGTATAATTTTTAACCCAAGGGTAAAACTGCATTTGATGATGCCCAATTCTTTCCTAAATACACTTCCACCTCTATCTTGGCGTTCACTAAATTGATGTCCAGAAGGAAAGGGTCCCCCTTTTGAAGAGGACCCCTTTGATATTAAAACTGCTAAGGGGGCCGAGTCTTGGCTTTATAGTGAAAAACGGGATCACCCCATCACTTAGGCAAGGTTGAAGCTCAAAAAAAGGACCCTTTTGGTTTTCCCACTAGGGGGAAGAAAGGAACCCTCCCCGAATGGGGGGGTCCTTCTGTCATTTAATGACAACCCCAAAAGGCCGGAAAGGGTTCCCAAATTAACAGGTTTTTTTTGTTTAGAAAAGCTGGAGCAAACATTTTTGGATTTCGCCAAACTCTTTATTCTAAAAATTTTCCCCCCATCGTTTCCCCCCAGCATCATCAAAAGGGAGAGAAATATTTTAAAATTATGTTTGATCAATTATCCCAATCAATTGACGAAGATTCAATTGTGAAGAGTTTAAATTTCATCTGATAGATTAAAAATGTTAAAAGCCTATAAATACCCCCTTTTAAATAACAAAATTAGGTTATTTATAACCTTTTTTGGTTTTTTAATTTTTACTGCTTTTGGAGAATCGCCCGTGTAACTTTGAGAGAAAATTTCCCCCTTTAAAGGAATTAAAATTGGACGGGTCCATAGGGGGTCTAGGCACCAGTGAAAATTTATACATTACCATGTATTCCCCGCCTGAAGAAGCTCAAGACCAGAGAAGGTATTACAATGGGTTCGTTTATCAAACCCAAATCTCAAGGTTACCTTTCACGTTGGAATTCCTGCCCAAATTAGAATTTTTGGTCCAAACTTTTGCTTTCCCATATTTTCAATCCCCCGAGGGTTTTACAAAAATTATCAATCAACTGCTTGAAAGGGAATTCCTGGGAAATTTGTGCTACCCAATCTTGATCTAATGCCATACCCTCTATTTTATGGGAAGTATTGCAATTCTCCCAAATGCCAGTATTGGCTCTAAACAGTACTTGCAAGCTCGTTCCCCCCCCCTTATACCAAACCCAGTGGGAAGCCACAAGGGATGCCTTTCTGAAGGCTTTAATCCTTAAATAATCATTTTTTAAATTTTTCAAGTCTCCCGAATTTTGCCAAGATAATTTTAAATTATTAGTAAAAACCCTTCTCAACGAAATTCATCAACAGCTTATTCAGCTCAATACTGGGATATCTAGTTTTGTCAAAACGTTTACAAGGGAGAAGGGTTTTTAAGAGAATGAAGAGAGGGGCTCTCCCAACTCCTGAGGTAATCAATCAATGGAGGTAAATTAGAAACCAAGTTTACTTGGGGCAGAAATGGAATTCAATTTTGGGAATAAGGGAGAAAACCACTGGGGCTATGGGTCCCCTGGGGGTTGAAGGACCCCATGGGCAAGGGGTAGGGCCCCTGGACCACCTGGGCTGGGACCATGGGGGCCCCCCGGAATGTAGGGCCTGAGTCCCCCAGGCGTTGAAGGACCCGGGGGGCCCCGGTGCTGATGGGGATTCATCCCTACAACAGATTGACTTCCATATGGGTTTT